>MU225952.1:719582-795675 GCA_018584345.1 Thuja plicata | reverse complement strand
CAATAAACATGGGCATTTGGCAAGAGATTGCAAAGAGGTAAGACCTTTTAATGGTTATTGTTACTCCTGTAATAAGTTTGGTCACAGGGCTATACATTGCAAAACAAGTCATAAGAATCAACATCAGTAGAATCACAGAAGTATGAATCAAAACAATCAAAGAAATCAAATCTCAAGAAATTTGCAAAACATTACATGTCAGATATGCAACAAAAATGGACACATAACAAAATAGTGCAACATGATAAGTAAGAACATAAGACCTCCTATCATTTGTCACACATGTGGAAAGGCTGGACATATCTTAAGGTTTTGCAGATCCAAAACTCAGAAACAAGAGGATCCTAAAAAGTCACTATTTGAAGAGAAAGGAGAAGTCTATTTTGTCAATGCAAATGAAGATTCAAGAAAAATATGGGTTGAAGTTAAGAAGGACAATAATGTTGACAAAGTAGTTGATGCATCCTCAGTGGACGCACCCTCTACTTCTGCCTGAATAGACCTTCTTGGTCTTAGGGGGAGCTATTCTAGCTCAGAACCCCTGTGTGGTTGGTGTACTCACTTCTGAGTATGCACCTTTGGATTCATGGTTAAAATCTCAGATTACAGCTATATGCATTCACACATTATCTAAATTGCATCAGGATCAAAGTTTGAAAATATCTATGCATGGTTGCAAGAATTAAATGTGGTAGATCATATAAAAATAAGTTCATAGTTAATCATGTTGACATTTACATTCAAGAGCATAGAAATTGAAGAGCATTAGAGCACTAAGACATCTAAACACAAAGGCATAACAGGTTGGCAGTTGGAGCGATCAGATAATCAGTTTGAAATGGAGCCCTAGCCGTTGCGCCATTTTAGAATTTCATTGAAACCCTACATAAGCAAACACCAAGTAAGTATGGTGACCCCAGTTGTGTTTGATGTAGCAAAGAGGAAGAGGTTCATATTTAAGAAGTATCCATTCAAATCAATACTGGATGATGTGGAAGGGGCTTTCTCTAAAACCCAACTTGGCGTTGTTCACGTGGAAGATATCCACGCGTACATTTACTGTAAAAAGGAATCATTAGGAGATGATAATATAGCCTCTTATATGGCATCAATGTTAAATTTGGACTTCACATTCAAGGATGAGTTTGCACACTTACAAGATAACCCTATTTTAGAGTATTCGAATGCGCATGAGTTTGAAGAACCAGAATGGGTAAAGATTCTGTTAAGCAGAATTCATGATGATCTTTTTGGGATTGGAGATGTCCCAGTTCACATCACTATAGAACTAATCATTCAGTTAACCAGACTTCCAATGACTGGACCAGTATTTCCCACTAGTAAGGATGTAAAGAAACAAATTGAGCAAGTATGTTTTTCTAGGAGTGATAGGTGCAGAATGACAGTTGACCTTATCAAGGAAGACGACATTAAACTCATGACAATGATACTTGGATACAAGTTTCAGCAAGCAAGCAGGTTGAATAGTGTCTCTGCAGCAACAATTCTTGCAGCTATCAAGATAGTAAAAGATAACACCCAATATAACCTATGTGAGATCTTGCGCGATCAATTGATTGAAAATATCAGAATCATCAAACATGACAAGAGAAAAACATTCAGGTTTGGATCCCTGATCATCTATTTGTATCACCACATAGTTGGAAAGGTTGCAGACCTTTATCTAGACAAAGGCAAACCTACAATGAATTAGATATCTCTTAAGGCCATAGTAGACAGCAGTGCAAGAGATACAATGGATATGGATATAAAGATAGTCAGGGTAAAAATGCAGAGCAGGTTTAGACTATCTGAGAAGATAGTTGACAAACACAGGGATACAATATGCTTCATGGTTGAGAAAGATTGTACATGCATGGAGGCTGTTGAGCCTAGAACTAAGTGGATTCATCCACTAGGGTATGAAGTGGAAGACCATGTGTTAGAAGGATATGCACAAGTCTTATTGTCAGCACCTAAAGACCCTAATGAACCTAGATAGGGCACTTACAAAGAAAAGACTGATGAAGTGGATATTGAACTACAACTTGATGTTAACAAAGGAAAAGCATCTAGAACTACATCCAACAATTTGAAAAAGAATGGAATCACATGAGAAGATTTGGTTAAGGCAAAAGAAGCCAAAATTGCACAAGTTAAAATTGAGAAAACTGTTGAAACTCAGAAGAAGTAGAAGAAAAGTGAGGAGAGTACCACTGCGCCCTCTACCACCATTGATCTAGATACATCTCCACTATCTGTACCTATCAAGAAACCTAGAGGAAGGAAGCAAGCACCTACAAATCACCCATCCTCAAGGAACACTCAAAGCAAAGCTAAGAATGTTCAAGCTCCACCTGAGGTAGGATTTAGACCTAGTCTAAATATTTTGAGAAACAAGATTGTTAATGAAGGAAGATTGGATACACTTTCCAAAGTCTATGACAAGTATTAAGAGATGGATAAGACTGAGATACATTCTATGATCATATCTCACATGATCAAGTTTAAGAAGTCTATTCTTGAACTCAAAACAGTGATACCAAATAAGTTATGGAACATACTGGAGATCATGAAAAGACATGCAATTGAGGAAGACATGAAGATTAGAGAAGAAACTTTGGATACTCTTCTTCCTGTTTGTTCACATGATGAAAAGGCTATTCTATTAGATCTGGTGAAGCCTTATCTCCAAACTAAGACAAGAACTCTTCAGATTATGAACAGATTAGTAAGGAGACTGAAAAAGCATTTGCACAAGTCTTTATGGACAGACACATGTATCCACCAATGACGCCTACAACAAAAGTTACTCCAGCTCCTCCCAAACAGGCTACAACTCCATTAATTCAGATTGCACCTATGATAGGTCCACAGGATTCAGCGCCCATAGTGACAATAACCTCTCAGATAGCTAAAGATACAAAGGACACTATAGTGATTGATGATGTAAAGATATCTATGATAGCTTCTGATAAAGATATGGATAAAGTTGATGAAGCATTTGTAAACACTGAGGAAATGAACACTGATGACACATCTCTACAATAGGATGAAGTTCCTTCCATTGATCCAATATACTTGGATAAGGAGAAAGATACTCAAGGTAATGAGACACCAGTAAAGGAAATCCATGTCAAAAGTCAATGTGTAGATACAAGTCAGAATACTATTTTCTCACCATCCACTCAACCATCCACCTCATTATTGTCAAGGTTAACTCCTGACTCAGCAAGTTTAGATGCATGGGGAGAAGAAGACCTTATCAAGATCAGTGTCCTTGCCATGGAAAAGGAAAAAGAGAAACAAGTGATGAGGAACCCTCACTTCTTGGAAATAGTGAACATTTTGAATGATTTAGTGCCTACTAATCAGAAAGTAGCCAAAGTATAATCAGTTGAAGACGTGGACAACATCTTATCAAACTTCAAGACACATTTCACTAGCTTAGTAGAATCTGCTACCAAGATTGTAGAAGATGAATACAAGAAGGAGAGACTAAATGAATTGGTAAAGAACTTTACCTTAGATCTAAATTCCTTAAAGATTGGGCAGGCTATATTGAAGGAATTGGCGAATAAAGGAAAGAAAGTCATAGAAAATTGTATGGATAGAGTGAAGCTCACCTCTGAGCACACTAAAAAGATAGAAAAAGTAGAAGAAATGGTGGATAAAATAAGGAAATCAGTTGAAAACTCCACGCAAGACATGCACATCTGCAATAATGTCTACCAAGGGCAGTTAGACAAAATTGAGAAAGCAAAGTTAGAAATTAGCAAGATAAGGGTAAGGAAAACACAGTTGAGGAATGCACTTGTGCCATCTCTAGTAGTTCTCAATGAGAACATAAAACAGATTGATAACACTATACAGACATATGATCAAGGTCCTTGCATGGATCTGATGAAAATGGAGAAATTGACATATGCTTTATGCACACATCTTCAGACAGTTGATGCAATGAAAGTCTTTTGGCAGAAAGAGATTCAATCTCTTCAAGTTGTGTACCTAGAAGTCTACATGGAGTAAGTATATTGAAGACTTATATTTTTTGCACACCTTTGTCATTAATTTCAAAGGGGGAGTAGTATAGAATGTGTATATGCAGAGAAGTATATATGTATATATCATAAAGTATTATGATATACAATCATTTTTGCATGAAGTCATTTTGAGTAACTTAGCCACATTCCTTTGTTTCCATAATGACAAAGGGGGAGATTGTTGGCAAGTTGACTTCTTGAGGAATCATGACTTATTTTTTTTTTCCAATCATGGCAACAAAGTCATACTTAAGTTCTGTTATGAAAGACAAAATGACTAAGTATGAAAACAGGGCAAACAGACACATACAAAGATCAGTACGTCAGCGCACATGTTAGAGATCACACAAGAGCATGTGTGCTTAGGTATATACTCTATGGCATATATACATGCTAGATCCAGACATGCAGAGTATGAAACATTAGTACAAAAAAGTTACAGGCAGATTAGTAGACCCGCAGTCCAGGAAACAAAGCATGGAAGCCGACTATAGTTTTGATCAGCGTGAATGATTTTGTAATGTAATGGCTAAGCACCTTTAGTTATAAGTTTGTATTAATGTAATTAATTTTTTATTAAACATGCTTAGGCCGACTTGTTCAGAAGCATTGTATTTTTTGGTTTAAAGGCCGACTAGAGTCTTGTTTTGGGACGCGCCTATTCATTTGTAAACATATAAGTATGTAATGTAATGTTATGTTACATGGGTCGATTATTATGTATGAGGAAGATATAGATGAGTATTATAATGAAGTTAGAAGATGATACAACTGTTTAAAGGAGTAAGAGCATCCACGCATACACAGAACTGATCAGACAACAGTGTCATTACAACAGTTCATTTTTGATATAGTACATATCAACATTTAGAGGGTTGTAGCCTTCATCTTATTGGGCAGTGAGCCTAGGTAGTGAGCCATATACCTTTAATAGGGTTTTTTAATAGACTCCTAATAGGGTCAGACCTTTAACCAGGTCATTTTACTTAATTTGTAAAGACTACTTCTAACAGGGAAAAGGAACTTTAACAGGTTCATTAAACCTAGTACAATATTTGTGGGTACTAATCCCCACCAGATTTTTCCTCTGATCAAGGTTCTCCGTAATCATATCATGTGTTATGTGTTCTTGTGTTATGTTTCTTTGGATGCACATTTGATATATGTTTAATTGGCTAAAATATAATTAATAGAAAAACACTGATTCACCCCCCCCTCTCAGTGTTTCTAACATAAAGGACACAAGACTAATGGCTGCATTAAACTCAAACACGTTATACAAGATCTCATTGATGGGGGAAAGATCAAAGTGGAAGGACATACATCTAATGAAGATCACATGACATATAATAAACTATTTCCCAACTATGAAAAAGGAGAAGCATCTAAAGGAAAAGGAAATGGAGTCAATTACACCTACTCCCATAATGATAATGTGATCAATACGTTGGAAATAAAAAATGAATTAATCAATGTGATCACTATCAAAGGTGTCAAGTATAAGTCAACACATTCAAACGCAGTGACATGAAGCCAAAAACAAATCATGATTAAAGGGGTTAATTCCTCATCCAAATAGGCAACACAATCTAAACCACCTGCTATCATGATTCATAAACCAGAATATTCAAGACAAATAGTTCTTGTACCATCTGCTAACTATAACCTTGTAGACCAATTGCAAAGAACCTCAGCTCAAATTTCTATATTTGAGTTATTAAAGATCTCTTTAATGCATAGGGAAGTTCTTGAACAAGCCCTACATTCTGCAAATGTTTTAAAAGACATATATGTGGACAAGTAAGTTCCATGCAATGGTCAATGACAATCAGCTCCACATTATCTCTCCTTTTCAGAAGAAGATGACAAATCTTTAACTCATCCCCATAATCAACCCCTTCACATTGAATTTTTGATCCATAAACATCGTGTAAAACATGTATTGATAGATGGAGGTGTGGGGTTGAATATATGTACTCTCAATCTGATCAAGAAATTGGGTCTTTCAAAACAAACAATTGATTCAACAAGTAAGATAACCATCAAGGCTTATGATGAAGAGGAAAGATCATCCAAAGGACTAATTATTTTACTAATAAGAATAGGACCAATTGAACACAATGTGATTTTTAAAGTCCTTGATCTACTATTTCCCTATAACATATTACTAGGAAGACCTTGGATACATGAAATGCAAGTAGGTCCATATAATTACCACCAATGTATCAAATTCCCACACAATGGGGTGGAAGTAACAATTCCCACAGATTCAAGCTACACTTGCAAGAATGTTAAGGTAGACAGTGTTGGTGCTCAAATCAACAGATTAGATTTCCTATGGATTTTTCCTATCCAATGATGACAAAACCAAGTGATTTGGCAACAAAAAAGGTTTCAACTTATTCCAAGTATCAACCTTTAGCAATTTTGGCTCTATAGAACCAAGGCTAGTGGGCCTATACCCTAAACTTATCTTCCAAGTCTTTAAGGGATTTTTAAGGCACATAACTTATGATTCAAACTTCTTTATCCCAGAGTATGGAAAAGTACAACTGAGATCCTTAACTAGGAGCAATGAACTATCAAGTGTTTAATATGATGTTGCAAGAATTTAAATAATGTTGATGGATTCAAGATTTGAACTGAATAGAGCATATGGATATAGTATCTCAAAAATTTAAACAATGAAACTATCACCATAATCCTATAAGAAAGAAAGACCAGTGCCTTAATCAATAATGGGCAATAGAGTCACAATCATTCCAATCCTATGTTCAACCTCAGAGACAGTTTTATAAGAAAACTTATCACTTCAAAGGTGTTATGAAATGTACATTCAACCTAGAACAAATTTAAAGATATTCCAAAAGGGTACTACTTCTCAGATGACAGACCAATTGACTGAGGCCTCAATCAATGGAATTTAACCATGCAAAATGATAAAACCAATTGAAAATATAGACTATGAATCAAGTCAGGAAGCATGCACATCAAACTATCACTTTGAATAAATTCTATTGGTTTATCTGAGGGACTAATTGTAAAATGATAATAAAAGAATTGCACATATGAAGAAAAAGGACTTATCTTTATTGATTTTGGAATATAGTACAATAGAGTTCACATTTGTAGTTATTGATCCATCTATCCCATCTGACTATAGTAACAGTAAGTCTTATTCTCTCTTTGTGTTGATCTTGGTATCCTTATAAGTATGAAACCCAAAGGATGGAGACAAGCTTCATATCAACATGATGTTTCCTAAAAAATACCTAACCTAAGATCAATAACCGAATATTTAATTACAACAAAGGAATAACCAATTATCCTTATTCAATAACAGTTATCGACTGATTAAGTCTCATAATAACTTAATAAGTCTTTCATAATATGTCTGTAAAAATAACTTAATCAATAGATCTGCATTATAAGGATATTCCAATCATATATCCATCCACGGTCTTATTCATGATTTCTGCATAGTATGTCTGAGTCAATGACTATAAATAATGGACCTGCATCATGATGGTAATTCGACCGTATATTCACCCATAGTTTATCTCATGAGCATGTCGACCCCATATATATTTGCACATGATAATGAATGTATTCTCTAGTGCATAGTCTTTGGAATCACATTTTTCACCTTTCATCAATTACAACCATGGCGTCGATCATTCTTCTACGACCCCTTTTCATCACATTCGCATGTGACCATTTGTCCCGACATCAAGAATCTGGACCGTATGATCAAACCATGCTTGCCACCTTTGTTTTCTGCATGCAAATTCAAATAATCAATGGTGAAGCAAACCCTAAGTACAATAGAAGGCTTAATATTTTAAATTCCATGTAATAATTTAATTTTAATGTTATCACTGAGGCCTTTTGTCATTTTCCCATTGGTGCCACGTGTTGCATCCTTTGCTATCACGTAGTGGTTAAAGTCCATTTATTTCTCCATCACGCCATCACGCTAAACTATAGATCTTTGATCCTATGGTCGTAAATCTTATTTAAGTGCCTTGATCATTTTTCAATTAATTTTACCTACTAGATTAAGTCCCAGCCATTGATTTGAATCACGGGCTAAAATATGTCTTTTAAGTAATCCATCTTTTACTTTACTTTATGCGCCTCTGTGTAAACCAGTCACTCTGATCCGCCAACCAAATGCTAAGATCTGTATCCATGTCATTGCACCTATATATCTTGGCAGGCCCAGGACACCTGTCACTCTTTTCACCTTCGTGTGATGTTTAAACGTCATATGACTTGAGATAGTGCCATCACGCTCAACCGTTGGATCAGATCTTAATCTGATCGGATGAGACTCAGTTTAGCTTTAGCCAAGTGGACCCCATATGATACGTGACAATCATTATATGGTGCCAATTCAATTAAAAGAATCATTGTGTACATCGGTCATGAATTTTCAACCATCAACAACTCTACTCTACTATTTCAATTATCATGGGGGTCGAGACCAGAATACTTCGCCACCCCGTAATGGATAGAAAATTGCTCGCTGCTTCATTGCACCACCATGCTATAGGTAAAAAGAGGGCAAGTGTATGATCACATGGTTGCATAAACTGTATGTTAATTATAATCATCATACTTCAACCTCAACCTTGCTAGATTTTAAAACTGCACCCAAAGGAAATAAGAAGACATCAATGGTAGACAAGGAAAACTATTAAAGTCATAGATTCAAACCTTACAGTATTGATAAAATGCATAAGAAATATAGGTAAGAATCATAATATACAAACCAGAAGTCTATAGAAAATAAATAAATAAATCTAAAGAGATACTTCCCTGATTGATTATGAACACAAATCCATCTGCAAATATGGGTTCCACCAGACAGTATGGTTCCTCACAATAAGGAAGTTCCAAAAGAGTTTCCAGCTGAAACTCTGAAGACATGGTGATGACAAGCTTTGGAAAGATGCTAAAACTTGAATAAACTAGCATGGGGTAATACAAAATAGACACAACACCATCATTGGCTAACATTCATGTGTCTCCAAGATCATATGGGAAACCATCCCCATCTTGTACACTTGTTGCATCAAAAGGAAAAGATATTCATGAACCAACATGTATGGTTAGAGCCTCTACTTCTCAAGAGGAATAAAAAGAAGATAAAGCAGTCTTGGCTTTTCTCTATAAAGGGGAAAAGAGAGAAAATTAAGTAAAATATGTTGAGATATCTCCCAAAAAATATGACAAAGGTTATAAACTTCTTAAATAAATGGGATACAAAGGGAAGGGACCTTTAGGAGATAAAGGAAAAGGACTCATTGAGCCTATCCATATGGAATTAAGAGACACTAAAGACAAAATAGGGTTGTGTTTCAATAACAATTCAGAACACCCCACCTTAAGAGATGGTAACATATTTAATAAAGGAAGTGATGAAGAAGAGGAAGAAACAAAAATTGTACCTTGGACATATGAAATATTACTATACATTGGTACTAAGAACCCAGTCTACCAAGGAGAAAGGTATATACCTACATTTGGAGAAAAACTAGAGCATCATGTTCCTTTGTTGTCACAAACCAACATCCAAGAAGTAGAGGGGGAAGAAGAAAAATCTCTGAAAGTTCAGAAAATAGAAGAATCTCATGAAGGAATCCCTCAACAATAAGAAGAAGAAATAAATAGAGAAGAAGAAGCAAGTAGTTCAAACACTCTTGAGGAAATCTTTCCTGTAAGACAACAACAAGATGAACATCCTAATTAGGGGAAATTGGTGAAAATTTCACACATCCTAGATCTTCCACACATTGATAAAAAAATGGCTAATAGGGTACATCAGATAACTATTGCTGAGTTTCTCAATCGATTTGATTACAATATCTCAGACTAACATGATTATGAATGGGATCACATGTTTGATGCTACCATGGACATTGAGGTAGATGTAATCCATAAATTTGCACCTTTATTGGAGAAAGGATAAAGTTCTAACACTACCCATAGTACCAAGGTTGTCACATAATTGGATGGGATGGCGATGCCTAGGATAATTGATGAAGAAACTGACATCTTACTAGGAATAGAAGAACTTCAAAGGATACAAGATATGAGTTCCAATATGATAAGGGACAAAGGAGAAAGCTCAACTAATGAGTTGTTAGATTTAGGTTCGCATAACACTAAAAATGAACCTAATAATGATGATTCGACTCTTCATGATCTAAAAACTATAGAATCCGATTTAACAAAACATGTCTTGTTAGTTAATAGTTTTGACGCTGACGTGATTCTATCCTTACAAGCCTCTGAATCATTATCCTTGGTAAACCCTGACCTTATTGATTAGATTGACTTGAATCCTACTCCTATCATGAACTTTCCTAATGAATATACTTTGGTCTATTGTGTAAATTCTTGTGAACCCTATCCATCTTCCACCAATGCAAGGATTGTGAACCTAACATAGGAGGATATCAAGTTTCTTAGTCACAAATTGAAAAATAAAAAGAAACAAAGAAATGATTGTAAAAACCATGTTGTGACAGTCTCAAATTCTAAAATAGTAAAAATAAAAGACATATCTGATGGTGAAAACCTCTCAGAGGTGCCAAATGATGAGATTCTTGATATCCTCCCTGAACACTTCCAAGAAAGATCTTCAGTACTGATAGAGCCAACACAACTAGTTAATTTGGGAATAGTATAAGCTCCTCAATTTTTTCATCTGGTGCAATAATTATCAGAAGAAGAAAAGACACAGTTTACTGAATTCCTCAAATGGAAAAAGATCAAATTTGTATGGTCTTATACTGATATTCCTGGACAAGATCTTGAGTTAATAATGTAGATCACTTATCTACAACTCCTAGAATTAAACTTGTCAAAAAAAAACTATGAAAGATGCACCCACATGTGGCATTATTGGTAAAAGCAGAGCTATAAAAACTCTTAAAGGCTAGATTCATAAGGGTCATCACTTACGGAGGATGGATTTCAAATGTAGTACAAGTTTCTAACATAGATAATTCTATTAGGATTTGCACAGAATTTAGGGACTTAAACAAATATTGTCCTAAAGATGATTTTCCACTGCCAAATATTGATATGATTATAGATCTCGTAATGGGATATTAGATTTATTCACCCAAGGATGGATTCTCAGGTTATAACCAAATAAAGATTGCTCCTGAAGACCAGGAAAAGACAACAATTACATATGCATGGGGAAAATTTTGTTGGAACATCATGCCATTTAGGCTAAATAATGATGGAGCTATGACAAAGATCTTCCACAAAATGATACACAAAAACATGGAGGACTATGTGGACGATATATTAGCCAAGTCAAAGATAAGATTGAATCACATTGAAGAATTGATGAAGATACTAGATCGAATGGAGAAATTCCAACTAAGGCTCAATCCAAAGAAATGTGCATTTGGAGTCCAATCAGGGAAGCTCTTAGGGTTTATTGTATCAATAAAGGAATTGAGGTGGACCAAGAAAAAGTTTAAAGAAATAATGGAAATGTCACCCCGTAATATCAATCAAATGAGGACACTTCAAGGAAGACTAAAGTCTATCAGAAGATTCATGTCTCAACTAGTAGATAGAGCACAATCTTTCACAAATTTTTTACATAAAGGAGTCACTTTAAAATGGGATGAGCATTGTGAAAATAATTTCAAAGAATTAAAGGACTATCTGGCTAACCCTCCTATTCTCATGGTGCCTATTCACGGAAAACCATTGCTACTCTATATTTCAGCTACGACTACATCGCTTGGAGTATTCCTAGCCCAAGAGGACTAAAACAAAAAGGAAAGGGTGATTTATTATATCAGCAAGACATTGGTGTCTTATGAGTTTAATTAGAGTATCATTGAAAAGGCTTGTGTGGCAGTTGTTTTTGCATCCCAAAAGTTGAGACACAACATACTTTTACATACAGTGAAACTTATCGCAAAGATTGACCCTCTCAAATACCTCTTGAGTAAAACAACATTGATAGGAAAAATAGAAAAATGGGTTTTGATACTCAGTGAATTTGATATCAAGTATGTCGACAGAAGGGCTATTAAAGGACAAGTACTAGCTGATTAGCTAGTTGATTCACCATTACAAGATACCGCACCTTTGATTATAGAGTTTCTAGAGTAGACAATCATGCACTTAACATAATATCCTTGGAAGATGTATTTTGATGGTTCTTTCACACAAGGCTCAGGAGAAGGGGTATTATTTATCACTCCTCAAGGCTACAAGATACCTAAGGCATATAAAATAATGTTTCCATGCACCAACAACATCTCAGAATATAAAGCATTGGTAAACGGGCTCAAGCTAGCTATGGATTGGAAAATCATAGAGTTACATGTATATGGTGACTCTCAACTCACTATCAATCAAGTGAATGACGAATATAAAAAAAATATGAGAAGCTGATGCCTTATAAGCAGATGGTAGAAGATTTGAAAAAGTACTTTGTCTTCATCACATTCCAAAAATTCCAAAGAATAGAGAATAGAGCTACAAATGCTATGGCAACACTAGCATCCATGTTACAACTAGAGGAACACCAATTCCACTATGACTTCTTGGTGGAAGAGTTATCCTTTCCCACATTTGATACACCTGAATCCAAAGTTCTTTGTGGCTTAAACACCCAAGACCAATCCAAATATGCCAAAATAATTGCCTATCTTATAGATCAAACCTTACCTAATGGCCTATCTAGGAATGAAAAATGAGCCTTAATTAGGAAAACATCACGTTATGTCCTCATTACTACTAAATTATATAGATGAGGTCTTGATGGAATTCTACGTAGGTTTTTAGAACAAGAAGAGTCTGACTATGCATTAAAAGAGGTCCATGAAGGTGTATGTGGATCACACTCGAATGGATTTTCATTGGATAAGAAACTTTCAAGAGTTGGATACTATTAGCCTACAATGGAAAAAGATGTGTAATTTTCTAAAACATGTCGCAAATGTCAAACACATGGAAACCTTATCCATGCTCCAACCACAGAAATCATACCTTTTATAACACATTGACCATTTCAGCAATGGGCCTTTGATCTTATTGGACAGATTTATCCTAATTCTTCAAGTGGACACAAATACATCATCAGAACCACTCAGTATTTAACTAAGTGGGTCAAAGCAGTGTCGCTGATCAAAGCCTCTGCAAAACAAGTTGAGATGTTCATCTTGAACTACATCATTTGTAGGTATGGGATACCCTCATCTATTGTAATAGACAATGGGGGCTAGTTCAAAAACCAAGATATCAAGGACCATTGTACACAGTTTCACATAACTCAATATTGTTCTTCAATATATTATCCTCAAGCTAATGGACAACCTGAGGCTTCAAACAAGAATATTTTGAAAATCCTACATAGAACTGTGAGTAAGTCTAGCAGAGAATAGCATTTGCAATTAAATCTAGCACTATGGGCCTATAGGAAAAGCATTCGAACACCTACAGGAGCCACACCATTTTCTCTAGTCTATGGCGCAAAAGTTGTGTTACCAATTGAAGTGGAAATTGGTTCTTTGCGAGTATCTCTCCAAGGTCTTGTCACAGATGAAAAATACCACATTGAGAGGGTTCATGCACTAGAACTGCTAGATGAGCATAGACAACAAGCATTTGATCACCTCAAGGTATACTAGAAAAGGATGTCAAAAGGGTACAACAAAAAACTAAAGCCACAAAATTTTCAAGTGGGGGATCTCGTTCTAAGAGAGAGTCCTAAAAATCAGCCAAACAGAGAACAAAAAGGCAAGTTTGAACCCAACTGGCTGGGGCCTTTTGTTATTACAACAAATTTTGGGGCATGAGCTTATCAATTAGCTACACCTAAGGGAGATGTCCTTCCTAATACTATTAATACCCTCAACTTGAAGTGGTTCTATGCTTGAAATCTAGCCAAAGGGCTTGTATAGTGATTTGATTCTCAAAAAATACCAAAAAATCAAAATTTGGTCTTGAAGAAAGCCAAAAACAATGGAAAAGAGAAAATAAAAAAAAGTGGGAAAAGTCCTAAAAAAAGGTATTCTTGGTGAAAACCTGGCAACCAGGCACCTCGATACTAATAAAAAAAGAGAAAAAAATAAAAAGTACAAAAAATTGAAAAATAGAAAAAGTTCCTTAGCAAAAACCTGACAAACAGGCGTCTTGGTAGAAAAAATAAAAATTGCCCGAGTGGTGAAAACCTGGAAAATAGGTGTCACTCATGCTCCATGCTCCCTCTATCAATGCACTACCAACACTAAACCTTCATGATCATATCTTTGATATCGATTGACTTTGAATTCCTCATGAATGTCCTATCTTTGCCTGGATTTGTCTGCATTTGTGTCTTAGGGATAGTCATTCTACACTAGGGGTATCTCTGCTAGTAGGTTCGGTTAGCATTTTTTGGTTTCTAGGTTGTCCTAGGTCCTTGTCTAGGAAGGTTTTCCACTACAAACAATATTTCTTAATACTTGAATCAAAACATTACTATCACAAACAAGGGTGTTTCTTAAACACCACCTACCTATAACTGACATCATACTAGTGTTTCTCAACACTTTAATCAAATAATTTTTCTCAACACTCCATTGGATTGCAATTGCTGATAATGTTTATCTCACTTACTCAGACATAAAAATACATTACTTAATTCCAAGTTATAATTGATGATTTCTCTACTGTGATTGAAAAATGAATCAACGATGTTCCTCAACACCACATAAGAACATATAGACTGATCTTGATTTGATTATGACTCTTTTTATTTTCCAATGATGTTCTAAACTAGGGGAAAATAGTTATGAATTTTATTTGTCTGATTATTGATTGTTTCTTGTTATGTCTTCTGAGTTACTCCATGACGTCTATTAAAAGAAAAAGATTCGCAAGGACAAGGGACATAAAATTTTCTCAGTTTTCTGTGTGTGGTGATTGTTTCAATGATCTTATAAATTTCACCTAACTTGGACGTTTATGGTAAGAGCTTCCAACATGAGTGGATAGCCACATATATCTTGATCCTATTTATGTGTAAACTATGGTGAGGTTTAATCAATCTCCTTATCTGTTTCTAATCACTTTCTTAGTAAGGTGTACGACACATTATGTACCCAAGGATATGAATATTGAAGGTCATTGTGGGTTACATATCCTATATTACACACAAACAAAAGATGATTTCTTAAAGCAAAAGAAGACAACTGACAAGTCATCCTGGCCTCTATGCCTTGATGCTTAGGTTTATTTTTGACATTTCATCCAATAAAAATAGTGTTCATACTTTCATGAGACTTTCTTGGTATCAGTGATAGTTGTACTAACTGATGATTTCCATTACACAAATGCCCTATGACGATAAAATGCTAAAATCTAAACAGATTAGTGACAGTCCTAGAAATCTACATTTAGTTGCATTAAAGATTTCATGCTTCATTTAAAATGACATAAGGACTTGAGCTTAAAATAATTTACTGGTTCATTCAAAATCCAAGTTTGACTACTTAATCTATGTTACTGATATATTCATGTTGTTGCATATCCATTGCATTCATAATGGGAAATGAGGAAAATACAAAAACAAAGCATTCAAGTATTGTATTTTTACATCCTAAGTGCATCCATACATATATTTGCATATAGAAAATCTCAAAAAACATACATCTGCATATTCATATAGAATCATCTAACACATCTCTATATCAGTAATAATCAAAGGGCACAAATGATGTCATCACATGAATCTATTCTACATCATCATAATGACCAAGTACATAAGCAAGTGTGAATCAATATAAATCATCTATCAGTACTCTATTTTGTTATTCTTAGATCGATCGGGAACAAAATCGAGCACAAGGACAATATTTTCTACAACACAGTAAGTTTTTTGCAAAAGTCTCGAACAAATACATAATTGCTCTATATGTTCATAAAATGACTTTCAACCTTTACACAATCAATTTTTCATGGTTCTCTATCAACAAATATCATATAATTCATCAAAATATTGGTCATACATCATTTTATCAGTATCAAAATTAACATTTTCAAGTAGTCAATTTGGTAAAATTTTGTTTTCTCTTAACACACTTTCACTTCATCTCACCTTCAAATTGATTTTTCATTGATCCAATTGATATGTTCCATTAATCTATCATTCTAAAGAGGGATTTTATTCTATTTCCTTTGATTTCATTCCTGAGGGGGCATGATCACACTTAAAATCAATCAAATTCTTTCTCAAACAACAATACTGATTTCATAATCAAAAGAATAGGGGCATGGCAGTTTCCTTCGATCAAGTTGGGACTGTTGGATAGAAGGCTTCAACACTAAACAAGCCAGCTATCTATGCCTACAATCTCTCAAATCTATATCAATCTCTCACCATCTTTTTACTGACCTTCATTCAATCAAGTTCGGAGTCAGTATTATCAATTCTCATTCAATCAAGTTTCAGAATTGATACCTCATAGCTCTCAACAGCTTCTACTGATCTTTGTTTGATCAAGTTCAGAGTTAGTATTATCAATTCTCATTCGATCAAGTTCAGAATTGGTATCTTTAGATCTCTGTTCAATCGACCTTTGTTTGATCAAGTTCAAATTTGATACTGTCAGTCTTAGTTAAATCAAGTTTGAGACAAAGCTCATCAACAATATTTCGTTCAATCAAGGGCAGAATTCTCAAACTTTCAAAAGTCAACATCAAATATTCTTTGAATCAATGCGTTGCTTGCACATAAATTCAAAGAGGGAAAAATGTAACCACCCTAATTTGGTCTACTCTAACTAGAGACCCTATTTTCCCTAAATATGATCATACCCCTAATTATGTCAATCCAACTATTTGATTATTGGCACAATTCATAAAAATTAATTTAATCTCCTAAAATCAAACTGATTTCATCACTAACTCACATTAATTACCTTGGCCTATTTAAATAAAATAAACCCAATTAAATCCATGGGTAAAGTAATTAAATAAAAGGAATTAAATAAATTCTCTAATTAAAACTCATCACTTGCACATGGAAAGTCAATCCATGAACCAATAAGAGTTCAATCAGATGGATCACTCACATGGATCACCAAAGATTCAATCCCCACCTTTCCTCACAAGTTGATCTCAACCACTCATTTCTCAAATTATTCTATAAAAGGATTGAATTGTGAGCTAAATAGGCCCCAAATTTTAGAATATTGAATGCACTCTTATGTTTCCCACAATTTTAGAATTCTTAATTGCATCCTTATGCTGTCATTTTGTTTCATAATCCCACATAGATAATTAGATAATCTTCATTTGTGCTTCAATTGAATATTTCTATCACTTTTAAGAATGAATTGTACGTTAATTAACTTCATTTATCAATGAATATTCCATTCTAGGACTGAATGTGTCACTGATTTAATGCATAATCTGAGGGAAATTATAGCTTAAATCATACTCTTCTTAGATAGGAAGCGATATGTTGATTTCAATGGTTTCGTTATGCTTTTTAATTGATTTTCATATTTTTAAGCATTGGTGCAATGACATATTGAAGTGTTGTGTTAAATATTTTAGGTACATTATTTATACACATAGATAGAACACACTTCCAATCCTCTCTCTTAAGTATGACAAAGACACTTGAAGGAAAATCAAACTGAAATCAACATATCAAAAATTGCAAAACTGAAATACTTTGTGAGATTGTATGAATGCTTAGTAAATATGTATAAATTGAAATGAATAGATGGATAGGATGTCACAAAACATAAAAAATTAACTCGATAAATATAATCCAATAAATGAATATTAGACCAGTGCCTTATTCTATCACGAGCAATATAGTCAAAATTATTCCAACCATAGGTACAACCTCAGAGATAGTTTGCAATAAACATATCACTTCAAAGGTGTTCAAATGAGCATGTATCTCAAGATAAATCTATCACTATTTCAATTGAATTTAAATTTTCAAATGATAGACCGATTGATTATGGCCACAATCAATTCAATTTAACCATGCAAGATGAAAGGACCAATTGTTAATAAAGCTGTAAATTTAATCATAAGTATGCAACATCAAACTATCACTTTGAAGAAAATCAAAATATTTTATCCAAGGGAATAATTTAAAACTTAATTGAATCAATTCCCACAGATGAAAGAAAAATCAGCTATCTTTATTGATTTTGACAAAAATGGTACATCCAGGTTCATGTTACAGTTGTTGATCCAAATCTATCCAATCTATCAAAATTGTATCTTATTTTTATCACATGGTCTTGGAATCCCTATTTATATAAAGGCCAAGGGATGTATACAATATTCACACCAATGTGTCTCTTCATAACTAAACTTAACCCTAAGATCAACAACTAAACATTAAATTTACAATTAAGGAATTATAAACATCCTTATTTGAAAGCAGTTGCCGACCATTTAGATTCATAAAAATAATTTCTAAAAAATCATTTTTGACTTGTTTGAGATAGTTAAATAATGAGAATCATGGAAATTTGATCATATATCCACTTAGATACTCTATATGATAATAGATAACATCACTGGTATCTTGAACAACTTTGTCGACAAGAATAAGATCATCGATGTTGTCAACCATCCTCGTGAATTCTCCATCCTTGTAAATATTATTTCAAAACATCTACATGTCCTTCATCTTTTAGTCCTGAAGATCACATTGTTTCATCACCAGTCAGATCCATATCACTTACCACCTTTGAAACCATGTATGAAAACAACAACGTATCAAATGGTAAACAAAAACCCTAACATACATAAAGATATAATACAATATAGAAAAATGACAAAAAGGAAATATCAGTCAACACTGCCACCCATGCATCTTATCCTCTTTATCACCAAAGACACATGTCATCATCTCGCAATCCTAAAATGGGTAAAAATCATTCAGTTTCTAATCATGGGATCACGCCCACAATAGATCTTTGTCATGCTTTAATTATTGATCAACTTGTCTTCGCTTAAATTTCTAGTGGGCCTAGGACACGATTCATCATCACGCAATTTGTTGAAGAGTAAAGATCATTTAGCTTCTATTTGTGGGATCACGCCGACCATATATTTGTGTTGAAGATTAAATCACCAGACGGATCTGCACAAATGTATAAAATAACAAAAAACCCGTGAGACATACACAACAACTATAATATGAATTTGAATATAAACATGTAGGCAGAGAGATATAATAATTAAATAATAGAATAATTTATGAAATATAAAACCATGAGATACATAAATAATATGAGTATAGAGTATACTTCCCTGAGTCATTTAGACATGCAATTTTTCCTATAAATTTGCATTCTACCAGTGGCTCTTTCTGGGGATGTGTGTTCATCGCTTGGTTAAAACATCATCTTCTATCTTGCCCATGTGCTAAAAGATAAGGGATTTAGTAACTTTCTCTTTAACCAACTTCATAAATGATGTGTATCCTTGTCATCCTAATCAACCAATCAAGTACCATCAGTTGTATTCCTTCTGCCTTATTACTCGAAACTTCTGCAGGCCCAGGATATGTGTCAATCTATCACAATGACTTGATGGGTAAAGAACCTACATCTTTGCTTTTAGGAATTATGTCTGCCGTAGATCTTCACCGAACATTAACCATTGATATTCCCTCTTCATTTCTCAGACTATAGTGGGCCCAGGACACATGTCATTCTTTTGCAATGCCTTTATGGGTAAAGACATGCATCTAATTTCAGCAGAATCACATTGATCTTTAGATGAAGATTGATTTGATCAGTGCTTAATTCTTCGGTCCCACTCAAAGAAGATATCAACGAAAACCTGTCAGCAAGTCACAATGCTGCGAAGAGTAAAGGTTGTTCATCTTTTGATTAAAGAGATAGCGCCAACCGTCAGATGAAGTCAGATCTTCTTGATACTTTGACTATGGTTGTCCCCACCTAGGAAAGATCTTGGTAGACACGCGTCAGCTATGCACATTCCCTTAATGGTTAAAAGATGTTTACTTTTTGTTCACAGGACCACGCTGTTCGTAGATCCTTGTTGAAGTTTAATCACCAGACGGATATGCACAAAAGTATAAAATAACAAAAAACCCTCATAGACATACACAACGACTATAACTATGAATTTGAATATGAGTATGTAGGATGAGAGACATAAGAATTTAATAATAACATAATTTTTGAAATAGAAAGCCACAAAATTATTAAGTCAAAATGATATGGGTATAGAATATACATCCCTAAGCTATTTTGATATACAAATTTAAGTATAAATTTGGGTTCCACCAGTGGCTCTTTCTGGGGACGTGTATTCCTAGTGAATAAAATGAGATCCTTTTTATCTCTGGAAAAGAAGACCATTTAAAAAACAAAAGAACATAAAACATAGTATACAAATGAGAAAAATAACTTTCCTTTTAGAACTTTCAAGAGATGGGTTTAAGATACTGGCCATGTACTGGAAGTTCCTGAGGATAACCTTCTAGATCTTGTAAGAGATAAGAATTCTCACCTCCTTTACCAATGATGCCAAAAGGACCTACCCATAGAGAATCAAATTTTCCATGTCTACCTTTGTCCTGGTCTTTTACATTCCATCTCAAGACAATATCTCCTTCTTGAAAATTTCTTTTTGCGGCCTTCTTATCAAATAAAACTTTCACTTGCTATTGTAATTCATGATTTATTTCTTGAGCTTGATTCCACATTTCATTCAACTCTAGAAGCTGATAAAATATATCCTCCATGAAGTCCACCTCCTCCCACTATTCTTTATTTAAAAATTTGTATACTGGTAGTAAATGGTTCAATGGTAATTGTGATTTCTTCCCATAGACAAGTTCATATGGTGCATATCCAATAGATTTCTTGATTTTAATTATGTCTGCCCAAAGTGCAAGTGGTAATTTCAAATCCCATGCTCTCTTGTTGTTTCTCAACATTCTTTTGATGATTTTCATTATATTTTCGCTAGTCGATTATGCTTGGCCATTTCCTTGTGGATGATAAGGGGATGAATAAGAAATATTTATTTCATATTTCTCATGAGATTCAGTAAACTCTATAGATCTAAAACACATGACATTATCACAAATAATTTTATAAGGAACACTAAATCTTGTTAGTATGTTTTTACACAGGAATTTGATCACAATCTTACTAGTAGTCTGTCTAGTGAGTATGGCTTCCACCCACTTGTTAAAGTAGTCAATGGCCACCAAAATCCATTTGTGTCCACCACTAGTAGTATTAGTGATTTCCCCTATAAAGTCTATTCCCCACATTTGGAATGGTTCTTCAGTAGACATGGGTTTAAGAGGTAATGCACCATTGTATTTGAGCTTTCCTAAAAATTTCTAACACGTCTCACATTTATGAATATATGCATAACAATATTTAAACAAACATGGCCTATAGTATCCTACATTCAATATTTTATGGGTAGTTGTCTTTGCTAAAAAATGTCCCCCACATGCCCCATCGTGAAGATCCTTAAACACTGTCTTTGCTTGGTACATATCTAAACAAAAAAGAAGTATACCATCCCTATTTTTCCAATACAAATCCCCTTGTATCAAGACATATTTAGATGCTTACAATTTTATTATCCTCTTCTGACCATCTGTAAGGCTTTCTGGACATTTCATCTGTAAGGCTTTCTGGACATTTCAATGGTTTCATTATGCTTTTTAATTGATTTTCATATTTTTAAGCATTGATGCAATGACATATTGAAGTGTTATGTTACATATTGTAGGTACATAATTTATACACATAGGCAGAACACACTTCCAATCCTCTCTCTTAAGTATGACAAAGACACTTGAAGGAAAATCAAACTGAAATCAACATATCAAAAATCACAAAACTGAAATACTTTGTGAGATTTTATGAATGCTTAGTAAATATGTATAAATTGAAATGAATAGATGGATAGGATTTCACAAAAAATAAACAATTAACTCAATAAACATAATCCAATAAATGAATATTAGATCAGTGCCTTATTCTATCACGAGCAATAGAGTCAAAATTACTCCAACCATATGTACAACCTCAAAGACAGTTTGCAATAAACATATCACTTCAAAGGTGTTCAAATGAGCATGTATCTCAAGATAAATCCATAACTATCTCAATTGAATTTAAATTTTCAAATGATAGACCGACTGGTTATGGCCACAATCAATTCAATTTAACCATGCAAGATGAAAGGACCAATTGATAATAAAGCTGTAAATTTAATCATAAGTATGCAACATCAAACTATCACTTTGAAGAAAATCAGAAGATTTTATCCAAGGGAATAATTTAAAACTTAATTGAATCAATTCCCACAGATGAAAGAAAAATCACCTATCTTTATTGATTTTGAAAATAATGGTACATCCAGGTTCATGTTATAGTTGTTGATCCAAATCTATCCAATCTATCAAAATTGTATCTTTTTTTTATCACATGTTCTTGGAATCCCTATTTATATAAAGGACAAGGGATGTATACAAGAGTCATGCCAATGTGTCTCTTCATAACTTAACTTAACCCTAAGATCAACAACTAAACATTAAATTTACAATTAAGGAATTATAAACATCCTTATTTGAAAGCAGCTGCCGACCATTAAGATTCATAAAAATAATTTCTAACAAATAATTTTTGATTTGTTTGAGATAGTTAAATAATGATCATCATGGAACTTTGATCATATGTCCACTCAGATACTCTATATTATAATAGATAACATGACTGGTATCTTGAACAACTTTGTCGACAAGAATAAGATGATCGATGTTGTCAACCATCCTCATGAATTCTCCATCCTTGTAAATATTCTTTCAAAAAATTTGCATGTCCATCTTTTAGTCCTGAAGATCACATTGTTTCATCACCAGTCAAATCCATAGCACTTACCACCTTTGAAACCATGCATGAAAACAACGACGTATACAATGGTAAAAAAAACCCTAACATACATAAAGATATAATACAATATAGAAAAATGATAAAAAAGAAATATCAGTCAACACTGCCACCCATGCATCTTATCCTCTTTATCACCAAAGACACATGTCATCATCTGACAATCCTAAAATGGGTAAAAATCATTCAGTTTCTAATCGTTGGATCATGCCCATAATAGATCTCTATCATGCTTTAATTATCAATCAACTTGTCTTCGCTTAAATTTCTTGTGGGCCTAGGACACGAGTCATCATCACACAATTTGTTGAAGAGTAAAGATCATTTAGCTTCTGTTTGTGGGATCACACTGATTGTATATTTGTGTTGATGATTAAATCACCAGACGGATCTGCACAAAAGTATAAAATAACAAAAAACCCGTGAAGACATACACAACAACTAGAATATGAATTTGAATATAAATATGTAGGCAGAGAGATATAAGAATTAAATAATAGAATAATTTATGAAATATAAAACCACGAGATACATAAATAATATGAGTATAGAGTATACTTCCCTTAGTCATTTAGCCATGCAAATTTTCTTGTAAATTTGCATTCTACTAGTGGCTCTTTGTGGGGATGTGTGTTCATCGCTCAGTTAAAACATCATCTTCTATCTTGCCCGTGTGCTAAAAGATAAGAACTTCAGTAACTTTCTCTTTAACCAACTTCAGAATTGATGTGTATCCTTGTGATCCTGATCAACCAATCAAGTACCATCAGTTGTATTCCTTCTACCTTATTACTCGGAACTTCTGCGGGCCCAGGATATGTGTCAATCTATCACAATGCCTTGATGGGTAAAGATCCTACATCTTTTCTTTTAGGCATTACTTCTGCCATAGATCTTCACCAAACATTAACCATTGTTCATCCCTCTTCACTGCTTAGATTATAGTGTGCCCAGGACACATGTCATTCTGTTGCAATGCCTTTTTGTGTAAAGACATGCATCTCATTTTAGCGGCATCACGTTGATCTTTGGATGAAGATTGATATTATCAGTGCTTAATTCTTTGGTCCCACTCAAAGAAGATATCAGCGGAAACCTGTCAACATTTTGCAATGCTGCGAAGAGTAAAGGTTGTTCATCTTTTGATTAAAGAGATAGCACCAACCGTTAGATGAAGTCAGATCTTCTTGATACTTTGACTATTTTTGACCCCATCTAGGCAAGATCTTGGTAGACACGTGTCAGCTAGGCACATTCCCTTAATGGTTAAAAGATGTTTACTTTCTGTTCATAGGACCGTGCTGACTGTAGATCTTTGTTGAAGTTTAATCACCGGACAGATCTGCACAAAAGTATAAAATAACAAAAAATCCGTGAAGACATACACAACGGCTATAAATATGAATTTGAATATGAGTATTTAGGATGAGAGACATAAGAATTTAATAATAACATAATTTCTGAAATAGAAAGCCACAAAATTGATAAGTCAAAATGATATGGGTATAGAATATACATCCCTAAGCTATTTTGATATACAAATTTAAGTGTAAATTTGGGTTCCACCAGTGGCTCTTTCTTGGGACGTGTATTCCTAGTGAATACAATGAGATTCTTTTTATCTATGGAAAAGAAGACCATTTAAAAAACAAAAGAAAATAATACATAGTATACAAATGAGAAAAATAACTTGCCTTTTAGAACTTTCAAGAGAAGAAGGGTTTAAGATACTGACCATGTACTGGAATTTCCTGAACATAACCTTCTAGATCTTGTAAGAGATAAGAATTCTCACCTCCTTTACCAATGATGCCAAAAGGACCTACCCATAGAGCATCAAATTTTCCATGTTTGCCTTTGTCCTGGTCTTTTACATTCCATCTCAAGACTAGATCTCCTGCTTGAAACTTTCTTTATGTGGCCTTCTTATCAAATAAAACTTTCTCTTGCTATTGTAATTCATGATTTATTTCTTGAGCTTGATTCCACATTTCATCCAACTCTAGAAGCTGATAAAATATATCCTCCATGAAGTCCACCTCCTCCCACTATTCTTTATTTAAAAATTTGTATACTGGTAGTAAATAGTTCAATGGTAATTGGGATTTCTTCCCATAGACAATTTCATATGGTGCATATCCAATAGATTTCTTGATTTTAATTATGTCTACCCATAGTGCAAGTGGTAATTTCAAATCCCATGCTCTCTTGTTGTTTCTCAACTTTCTTTTGATGATTTTCATTATATTTTTGCTAGTTGATTATGCTTGGCCATTTCCTTGTGGATGATAAGGGGATGAATAAGAAATATTTATTTCATATTTCTCATGAGATTCAGTAAACTCTACAGATCTAAAACACATGGCATTATCACAAATAATTTTATAAGGAACACCAAATCTTGTTAGTATGTTTTCAGACAGGAATTTGATCACAATCTTACTAGTAGTCTGTCTAGTGAGTATGGCTTCCACCCACTTATTCAATTAGTCAGTGGCCACCAAAAGTCCATTTGTGTCCACCACTAGAAGTATTAGTGATTTCTGCTATAAAGTCTATTCCCCACATTTGGAATGGTTCTTCAGTAGACATGGGTTTAAGAGGTAATGCACCATTGTATTTGAGCTTTCTTGAAAATTTCTAACATGTCTCACATTTATGAATATATGCATAAAAATATTTAAACAAACATGGCCAATAGTATCCTACATTCAATATTTTATGGGCAGTTGTCTTTGCTAAAAAATGTCCACCACATGCCCCATCGTGAAGATCCTTAAACACTGTCTCTGCTTGGTACATATCTAAACAAAAAAGAAGTATACCATCCCTATTTTTCCATTACAAATCCCCTTGTATCAAGACATATTTAGATGCTTACAATTTTATTATCCTCTTCTGACCATCTGTAAGGCTTTCTGGACATTTCATGTGTTTTAAGAAATGTACTATATTAGTGTACCAAGGGCACCTTTCAATACTTGTTTGAGTTCACTTAAATCCACCTGATTTACCTGTAATGCATCCATGTTTGATTCTTCCATCAATTTTTCTAACGATTTTCCTCTAAAATGTTTAGTAATTTGAATCTCTATATAAAATTCCTGAATTTGATTCACCCATCTACATCTTTTCCCAGTTACTTCTGACTGTCTGCATATATCTTTTATTGCTGCATTAGGAACATAAGCTATTAATTTTTCCCCAACTAAATAAGGCCTGCGGGATTTTACTGCTTTCACAAGTAAATAATCTTGTTTTTCATTTATATCATAATTCACTACGACGCTTGAAAAACCTTACTAAAAAATCCTATTGGTTTTTCATAACCTTCACTATTCTTTTGCAAGAGGACAATGACAATAGTTTGGTATGATGCAAAAGAAAATAGTTGAAATGGTTTGGTAAAATCTGGATACTTGAGAACAAGGGATTCCTTAATTGCCCTTTTGATTTTAATAAATGCTTCTAAGGCCTCATCTATCCATTTCATGTTTACACCCCTTTTCAACATCACATTAATAGGTTTAATTATCTCTAAAAAATTTGGGACAAACCTTGTCACAAAGTTTATTTACCAAAGAAAGATTGGATCCCTTTGACATTCTTAGGGATCTCTATTTTATCTATTACTGCAATCCTTTCAAGGTCAATTCTTACTCCATCTTTGGATACAATATTTCCTAATAATTTTCCTTCAGTAACTGCAAAATGACATTTCTTTGGGTTCAATGATATTCCATATTCAAGGGCTCTCTGAAAGATTTGATCCAAATGCTTGCAATGATCTTTTTCCCTTTGGAGTAAGTGGTTAGGTCATTTTGATAGACCACCATAATTACATTAATAAAATCCACAAAGACCACATCTATTGCTCTTTTTAAAGTAGCCCCTACATTAATGAGTCCAAAAGGCATTCTGGCATACACATAGGTACCAAAAGGCATATTAAATGTTGTTTTATAGTGTTCCTCTTCTTTTAATTTCACCTGGTTATACCCTAATAATCCATCCACCATTGATAATAACTTGTTTCCTGTGACTTTCTACAATAATTCTTTCATGTTTGGTAACACATAATTTTCCTTTAATGATGATATATTTAGATTCCGGATGTCTACACAAAGTCTGATATTAATTTTTTCTGACGGGAACCAATTTTGAAACCCATGTTGAGTGTCTAATTGGTTTTATTATGCCAACATTCCTCATCTTTATTAATTCATCTTTCATCTTGGGAGCTAAAGTTGGATTTATTGGTCTTCGCCTTTGCCTGAATGGTTTGACATTTGGATTTAAAGGTATCTCATGTTGGAAGAGATCCTCTTGATAATCATTAAGGTCATTATAGGACCAATAAAATATATGTTTATACTTTCTCAATAATTTGATGATGTCTGTTCTGATCTTGGGGGTTAAGCTTTTACCCACAAATATTTCTTTTGGAGATCCTTCATTTCCCAAGTTTATCTTTTCTACTTCATCCATTGTGACATTAGTTTTTTCTTTTCTATTTTTGAATCTATACTATCAAAAAATCTTTCCAGTGTTACAAGGCCTTTTGGAACCTTATTGGTTTTAAACTGAATGACTTACTTTCCAAACAAAATTTCTTTTCCATCCTCTATCTCAGCATGAGCATTTAAGTCTATCAGCTGATCTTCATATTCTTGCTCACATGCTAAAAATATGATTATATATCTATCATCCTCATAGATTTTCCAATTATTAACACTATTAGGTACAACGGGCCTAGTTTTAATTTCCACTTTGATTATGTCTTCACAAGGAATGCCATTATGTTTTAATTCCAAATTAGCCATAAAATCTACAAAGGACATTTTCTAATCTATCTATCTAGGTAATAGAAAAACATCAAAATATTCTATAGAATCCCACACTTCATTTCTATGCCTTTTAAGAGGAGGATTCTTAGAAAAAAAAATACTTCTAACTTGAGAAACAATTAATTCAGAATCCCCAAAGACACTTAAACATTTGATTCCATGTTTACTATCTATTCTCAAACCAAGTAATAGAGCTTCATACTGTGAAACATTGTTAGTACATTCAAAATCTAATAAAAAGAAATATTTAAATATTTTCTTATCAGGGGAAAAGAAAATAACACCAGCTACATTACAATCCCTACAACACACACCATTAAAATACATTTTCCAAATCATATTGTTTCTTACTTCTGCATGTAACCCAATAGATTCACTATTCTTCATTGCATCTTTTGAAATACTTACCTGAAAGTTATCCATATCACAGTGAAAGCAATGTGTGACCAAGCTTGGATCCAGATCTTTAATAATATATGGAATTTGAGTCTCCCTATCAATTCTTACATCACTACTATTCACTGGGATAGAACCATAAGAAAGATCTAATTGAATATTGCCTCCTACTAAAATAGACCATTATCTGGACAAAAGCATTCCATAATTGGCAGGTACTTCAACAACAGTAATATCCATTTTATATGACATTTCAAGACATATAGGAAATTTAAATTCAATAATTTTTATTATGCCTACAACAAGAACTGATATATTATCCATAGCATAACATCTACCAAATTTGGTATTAACATTCATTCCTAATTCTTTCATAACATCATTAGGCATAATGTTTTCTGCTGCACCAGAGTCTATCATACAATTATTCACCAATTTATTGTTTATCAACAGTGTAAGATAGAACAGATCAATTTGATTTCCATTTCTATTTAGTGTAGTTCCCAGATAAATAGCTGGAGGATCCTTTACTTCTTGGTTAAGATCTTTCTTATTACATACATTAGACAATATTTTTAAAGATTCATTTTTGCATTCAGGTATTTTAACTTTTTCAAGCAAAGGACCAAATATTTTAACCTGAGATAATGCACTAAACATAAAAGAACATTCATTGGGAAGAGATTTACTAACCACTTTTTCTTTTTCCATTTTGGAAAGTCCTGAGGTTCTACCCGTTTCTCTTGAGTAATGTCTTTTTGCTTAACCTTGTTTGGATCACTTTCTTGGTCTATTTTGAATACTTTACTAGATGTCCCTTTAGGTTTCCCTTGTTCTGCATGCACTATTCTATTCCTTAATCTATAATTACTTTTTTATTCTTTAACTGCAGCTATTGTTTAGATCTTTTATCTTCATTTGTTAATTTTCTTAACCCAGAGTCTTATAGTATTATTCATTCAAAGATCTGTAATCATCATATCCCTACATAAGATATGTTGATAATGCATATGTAGTAGGTTGAGGATCATCATATTTCTCATCCGGTTCTATAACAACTTGTGATACTAAACATTGTTTTGCTGCATGAGGCAACCTGCATACATCACACCAAGGGTTTTCCTCCAACATATGGTTTAATTTTGACAATGGATCAGGAGTATTCAATTCTTTTTTCACTGTTTTTCCATCCTTCCATGTTGTGTTATAAGGCATGTCCTGCAATCTATATTTGTAACTTTTGAATGGTGGTCGATTATTCTGGTTGTGTTTAAAGTTATCTCTTCCATTTCTTGTTTGGAATTTTTTCATCATATTCATAGGCTTATCTAATTTATATTCCTCTTTGTATTTCTTAGGAATTTTAGGATTGAATAATCAAGGGTCCTCCCTCTTAAAAATTCTTCCAGATGCCTTCCTATCATTCTCAATAGTTATAGCAATTTTGAGAGCATGTGCTAAAGTAGATGGCTTATGAAATCTGATTTCGTAATTGGTATTATTATCAAAAGAACCCATGTATAAATTTATCAAAAAGGCATCAACAGGTCTAACATCTCTTGGAATCCTATTTAATACTTTATTAAATCTTTTGTTGAATTCAACAACATATTCATTTTGATTTTTCTTTATACTTGTCAATTCATGAGATGCAAAGGAAGTGTAATTATGATCACCAAATTTTTCTATAAACTGATCAACAAATTCATGAAAACTAGATATAAATACATCTGGTAAACTTCTATACCATTCTGTTGCATCTTTTATGAGAGATTGAACAAAAAGTTTCATATATACGTCCTCATTGTATTCATGAAACTCTTGGATAACATTCTTCAAATTTATGCAATTAACTTCAGCTGATTCTGATCCATTCCCTGAAATTTTTTGGAATTGCATTTCTTAATTCATTTTAAAAAAAATTTGGGTATCCCATTATTCCATAAATTCAATTGTATATATCTATCAAAAATCATGGGGGCTCTATAATTGTTTCTATTTTGATTATTTTCTCCTTGCCTAAGATTTTGATGATTTGGATTTTGGAATCCTTGATTATTCATTCTCGATCTAAAATTTAGGTTTATATTATAATCTCCTGGGCCATAATTTTGTCCTCTATTATTTTAATATCCATTATACTTTCTTTCACCATTTTGATGCCCATGATTTTCATAATGGTTAAATCCATTAGGACTCCTACCATATTGGTTATTAATCCCATTGTTTCTGTCTTCTGCCTTGTTATTCACAGTATATAGAGGATTCAAATTGACATTCCTGAAGGTTCCATTATTATTATTCTTGTGAGGAGGGTTATATCTTGGGATTTCATTATTTCCACCCTCCTGCTCATCACATGTTGGGTTTCCCTCTGTATTTTTGGTACCATCCTTTTTAGGCGAGGGAATATTTTCTGTTTGTATGCCTAATTTTTTAAGGCTTCATTAGGTTGTCTCTTAAGAGCTCTAAGCATTCTCTCATCTCTATTTTACAAATAAATCATGATGTAGAGGTAAGGGTGGTGGACAATATTTTATGCAAATAAATGATTTAACTTCAAGGATTCAATAATTCAACTATGCTTCAAGAACCCACCAAATGCTTCAAAAGTCTATAAATGGGAACAATCCCTTTCCCAATGAAAAATATGAATGGATATGACCCTATTTGTTTAGATTAGGAAGGATTCAAGTGGTTATGGATTTCTCCCAAATACCCAAGAACCCAATCTATCAAAACTGTCTAACAAACCTATTTGCACTATCTTGTAGCTCTATAGTGACCTTCACAAGACCTTAACTCCAAACTTTCCCAAATCAATATATTAACTAATGAGTGATTCAGATACCCTGTATCCCATACTTCAACATATTAAAAGGTTCACTATTGTTGTTTTGGAGCATGTACTGTTGTTCACACCCTGTGACACCAAAATGCATAAAAAGTGAGAAAATTAACAAAGGAACTATTGTGGGTCCACAACACACACCCCATTTTTAGGTCCTCTGACCATGGGGACCCCCCATTTTTTTGTCTTTTTTTCCTTTCATAGTGTCCACCCCTCGTAGAGTCCAGTCAACCGTTGAAGGAATTTACCTAAACCAAATTTTAGAGGAAGAAAGCCTTTTTTTGGCCTTTCGGCCTTTGGGAGGACTTAGGTACTCCAAAAGACTAAAATGGCCGAACGACTGAAAACTCGGCCCTTTCGGTGTTTTCAGCCTCCAAAAACATCGAAAGGCTAAAAAAATTTCCTCCCTCCAAAATTTGCAGACTTTCAGAGTCCAAAATCTCCGAAAGGGATGACATCATCCCACAAGCTATAAAAGGATGGGTCTTCATTTTGAAGGTCACTTCATCTTTTTTGAGTGCTTGGGTTTTTTTGGAGAGCTCTGATTTTCTGGGTTTTCTGTCACCTCGCTCCTGGATTGCTCCTTATTTTCATCATTGGACTCCATCCCCACTCTTAGCCCCGCCAAGGTTGGTTTCATCTTCTCCTCTTTGTCTTCCTTTTTTGTTTGGTCATAGTTAGGGTTTTTTTGTGTTTCTTGGGCCTTTCCAGCCTAGGGCATGTTTGTTTTGGCTTGTTGTCATCTGACCTTTGTGCCTTGGTGTGTTGATAGGGACGTCCCTCCCTGTCAGCCCTAAGTTTTCTGGTTTCTTTGTGTTTAGGTTTAGGGTCTTATCATGTGTCAATCGCGGCCTTTGCCATAGGTTTTTGGCCTTCAAAAGGCCGAAAATGGGTCTCTTCAAAAAACCTAAAGTGCCCTTTTAGACTTTTGGCCTTTTAGACCCCTGAAAGGTCCAAAAAGTTGAAAGGTTCGAAAGACCAAAAACACTCCCTTGCACAAAGTTCAGCCTTTCGGGGTTTTTCTTCAGTTTCAGACTTTCAGCGTCTGCAAACTCTTTCACAATTTTGGGGCCCAAAAGGTCTGACAAACCTTGTCATTCTAAAATGAATCTTTTCAAACTTTCAGACCCACTGGCTATTTCATCTACAGAACCGATCGTCACCCTAGCTCATCATTATGATTCAGATAAAAGGGTGGTAGTAAACTCAGAGGGGCAGGTGGTACTAGACATTAGACTGGATGTCATTGAAGATGTGTTCCACCTTCATAAAGGCATAGACAATTTCTATGACTTCCATATAGAGAAGGAAACTCAAGTGGTTTGGCAACATGGAGCAAGCCCTACATGAGATGATGAATAAAGAATACCTCAAGCAGTCGCTTCCTAAGAATAAATTGGATAAGATAGACCTCCAAAGAGGTTATATGAAGGATGACATCAAGGTAGCTATAACACTAATAAGCTGGGTATATGGATTACCTCAATCCACTCAGCTCAAGCATTGGATGATCCTATTGATCAAAAGGATCTAGGAACATAAGGCAAGATTTAATTGGGGTACCATTATTAGGGACAACTCGGATAAGAAGTTAACAACAATGAAGCATAATCCCAAGTTCTACATGAGCACTTACATAGTTTATTTACTAGCTGCATGGGAAAATTACCCCGGCCTCACCAAGAAAGGGAATCTGAATGATCTAAATGCATGGCCACATCTTGTATACCCCCAACTGGTAAAAAGGGAAAATATGCCAGAAGATTACCATGATTACAGGATAGTCAATGATGCATTTATATTCAAAGTCATCTGATCCATTGAGGGTGACTTTGCCAAAAGGATGTCAGAGGAGGCTGCTACCAAAGTGAGGTCCATTGGGGCCTATTATATTCAATTTAGAACTTTTACATACATTTGAGTAGCTGGGTCTACCATACAACCAAAGAAGTTGCCTAGATATCCCTCTGATTGGATAATCATACTGGAGATGGCCAGGCAGCTCGTAGACGCATACAAGCACATAAAGCATAAAAAGAAGCACTGTTGGGACTTTCCCATATCTTTGGGACCATATACACTACAAGACATGAAGGTTTTCAAGTCCTTGGATTTTGAATGGGATGATTGCCCCTTATAGCTCTACGAGAAAGTGCGGCCCCGCTTTGACCCCATAGGTACCTACAACCATATTATTGGAAAATTCTATATACATGAGCCACACGTGGAGGACCACTGGATGAACTATGTGTATGATTATGAAGCCAGGATTAGGGAATATTGCAGAATGAACCTCTCTTTAGCAAAAGAGGTTTTGGAGGTTCCTATTTCTTCAAAGGTTTGGGGGTGTGATTCAGATGAAGTTTTAGATGACATTTACACCAAAGATAAGATATATGATCGGAAAATCATGAATGCAGAGGTGGACAAGGATGAAAATGATAACATAGACTTCCGAGTGAGGCATGTAATAAAGACCACCATAGCTTGGATCAAGAAGCCACACAAGATGAGCCCCATCCCAGTGAAAACACTAATGGAGCCCTCAAAGAAGGTAGAAAAATAGCGAGGGGAGAAATCCAAAGTCCCTAAATACAAGAGGGATCCTCCTTAGAAGCCAAGGATAGTATATGGGAATGAATGAAAAGTTTAATATGGATCTAAACCTAGGCCCAAGAAGACAAGAATGACAGGCCAGATTGACCCACCAGCGGGGTCCTCACAACCCTTATCAGGTGAAGGCCCGTCTACCTCTGGCCAATCTCCTCCCACTGTTGAGAAGGGAAAGAAAACATATAAAAGAAAGAAGGGATCCAAGTATCCAAGGTTAGAAACAGTACAAGAAGAGACAGAAGAAGAAGAGGGTGAACCCTTAGTCTGGAACATGAGATTACAAAAGAGGAGAGAAAAGGAGATCACAAAGAAACATAAAGAAGACCCCAAAGAGAAAGATAATCTGTTGGATGCCTTGGGATCTGATGAGTTCTTAGTGTCTAATTTTGAGGGACTTGAAGGCTATTCAGACCATGGACAAGATATAGAAGCTGGGGGCCATCGCTGTTCCAACCTCAGGTAACCCTTACTCCACCACCAACTCAGTTCACTAATCCTTCGGTGGATGTTCCTCCTCTACAAGTGAGTTCCAATTCCCCTCCAAAAGCTAAATCCCAATATAGTGGGGTAATTCTAGAGGCAACAATAGGTAATGTAGTTTGGGGTGATTCTATTTCAACCCCAACACCTCATTTACCTACCCCACCAAATTCCTTACCACCTCCAATTCCTACTCCACTGCCTTTGAGTCCAAACCCAATACCTAATCCCACACCCAATCCACCCTCTCCTACCAATACCATTCCCTCATCTACCACTACAGTCATGCCAACAATTATTCCACCAACATCAATCCCTTCACCATGCTCCACTCAAACCGCCAAAGAAACAACAGGCACAGAAGACACATCACCTTTTCAGACCTCACTAGAGGCCATGATCGGTCTCAGGCCAGAAGTGGTAATTGATTCATGAACTGATGAAGGCCCAGAGAAGGAAGGGGAAAAGGAGGTTAGTGAGCAAGATAAGGAAGAGGAGGAAATACAAAAGGATACAGAAGCAGATAGAATGGAAGAAGGAGAAGATGGACAAGGAAAAGGGCCAGAGAAGGAATCAAAATAGGGAATAGCTCTAGGGAAACAAGGCTTGACCTAAATTCTCCATGTGGCACCATATGAGCTAGTAACTACCTCTGATAAACCTACTTGGTTTACCAAGGAGATACAACCTCAAAAAAGAACCTACAAAAGTGAATTGGACAGAGAAGATACAAATATAACTGCTGTGAAGCAAGCTTTCCACCATGCAGACATGAGTGTGCCTGCTAAAACCATGTCATATGTGACCCAAGACACTAAGGGCCGATGGATAGCACAAATAGATATCCCACCCCTGAGCACCTCTCAAACCATGGGTTCATCAGGAGACTATACATTCAAGGAGGTAGACTTGGGGGAACCAACCAGAGAAGGGAGCAAGACATTAGCAGTGTTGGGACTCAAGCATGCTCTGGGGTTCATGAGTAAAGACAAGGAGACCATAAAATATTTAACAAACCAAAATGAGGCTCTAAAAGGGGTCATTCAAAAGATGGTGGGTCCCATTGACCCAAACTATTCAGAGGCTTCATTACAAGCCATGCTTGATAAAAGGGCCACACCAGATTTGTAGGCAGGTTTGACTCCGTCGTTCATCCAGGCAAGCGCCGATTGGAAAAATGACTTTGAGTAATTCAGAGAGAAGGTGATTCCATTGATATTCAGGCCATACCAGACCATACTAGATGAATTTAATGCACTCATTGACTTGGTAGAAAATGATGGAGGTATAGATTCAGAGATAATTAAGTGGCAAGCAGCCCTCCAGGATTTGGAGATAATCCAAAAGCAACACTTCCAAATTTTGGTAAAAGTCTATGAAGGAGAAGAACTAGATAAATTCAAGGCATGGACTAAAAAAATGACCAAAATAATTAAGGTCTACAAGAAACACCAAACCCTTATAGCCGACAAGCGAGAAGAGGTGATAAGTTGGGTCGAAGAGATAGATACTTTCTTCACTTGGGTTGGCCTCAACATCTATCAGGATGAAGATAAACAAATTCTACACCCTTCCAAAGAGGTGGTCCAATAGTTCAAGGATGCTCTGGCTAGAATTGATACTAAGGAAGCCTTGCAACAACTATTCTACTTGAAACATGAAATACAAAGAATGTCTCAACATGAAGAAGAGATCAAGTTCTTCGCTTCTAAATTAACTTCTTTCAAAAAGAAGCAAGAATGAAGGATCGCTAAGATAAGGAGAAAAGAGATCAATTTTGAGGAAGTTTAGGAGATAGTGCAGAGGCTTAGGGCATCTCACCCAGAGGTCTTTTCTAAGTAAAACTCCCAGGGTCCAAATCACTAGATAGACCAGGCAAGATTTTCACACTTGGTCAAATTTCACTAAGGCAGTATTTTTCAGCCTTTCAGCCTCTGACTTTTCGGCCTTTTGGACCATACAAAAAAGAGTATTTTTTGGCCTTTCAACCTTCAAGGATTTCGACCTTTCGGACCCTTTAGGTTTTTTTGGCCTTTTGGCCTTCGACAAGTTTGAAGTTTTGGGGACCTCCGACGTTCAGATTTTGAGAAGCACTTGCAAAATTAAAAGACATTAAAATTTTTGGGGTAGAGGTCTGGGTCCAAAAATTTGGGTGTTTCCAGTGAGGTCACTTTTTTCAACACCAGTTTGACTCCCTATCAGATCAATGGACAACTTGAGTTCATTTCGGAGGAACTAAGGGTCTCCTATCAGTTCCCACTGTCAAAAATAGCCCATATGAAGAATCCAAGGAGAACAACAAGCATCAGGAAGAAGACCCCAAGCTCACAGAAGAAGCTTACCTTTTTTCTCTCTCTCTTCTTGGTGAATTTTTCCCTCTTTGCATGAGAAAATGGATTGTAAATGGATGGAAGAATCCATGCAAGTTAGATAGTATCAGTTAGCAATAGTTTCCCTTTAGCAAAGTTCTAGTTTAGATTTTATTTTGTAGTTTAAACTCTCTGATGCCCTAGCTCTGAAAATCAGAGTTGTAGATCAAAACTCTATATATTGTAATAAAAAAAAATGTAAAAGGCCAACTTCTTAATACAATAAAGATCTACATTGGGTGCTTCATTTGTAATGTGTGAATTACTGCTATCTATGTGAATTTATTGGATGTATGTGTGCATTATTCTTTATTTTCAGAGAGCGCTTTGTGTTGTTGTGTTTCAAATTCATGCTACTTTAGTTGGAGTTTGCTGTTGTATATCTACCTTGCTGTGACAAATGCGTGGAAGATTTCATCTTTGGGCATAACGATAAATCTATCTCGTGGGTGCTCACATCTTGGTGGCTTTGCGATTTGATAGATTTTGAATATCTTGCACAAGTTAATATATCTTCTCTCCAAACGCTTGCATCTGTGGAGTATTGAATTGTGACTAGGTATGATTTATGCTTGGTGAATTGTTCCAAATCTCTCCAGTATTCAATTCACAAGGAAGGGTTTACAATAGTTTTATGTCCTTAGGATTTACTTTTCTTTACAATTCATTATATTTCTTGTTACCCTCATCTCTTTAATTTTGTTTTGAAAAATCTAAAAATTGTTGTCTCAAAAAATAAAATAAAATGATAAAACACAAAAATTGCATTTAATTTACCATACCGATACTTGTTAAAATGGAAAATACCAAAAAGAGAACTAACAATATTTTTTATTTTGTCTTCTTGAACGTACCAGCAAAGGCCTCCTTGTGAACAATCACATTTATCTTCAACTGAGTAACCAAGCAGGTTGTGACCCGACCCCAGAGAACCTTGGGAATAACTCAGTTATTCTTTCAAGAGAGGAAATTGAATCTCGAGATCCTAGCAAGTTGGCTTGTGTTAAAAAAATGCTCAACAAGAACTATATGAAATACTTAACCTTAAGTCCCCAACTCCTATAAAGTGTCTTATTATGTTCTCAAATACCAAGGGAATTAGACCTAGACCCCCTGCAACATCAAAAGCCCCAATTTTGGTGTTCCAAACCCTTGATTCTAGGGCTTTCTAAATCTCTATCATCCATGCACTGTTAGACACAATTAAAGGTTTTTTCACCTTACACTCAACATACTAAACCATTACAAAACATAAAATATACCCCTCATTCAATTATAATGTCTGCTGCAATACCCATGCCACCAATTTCAATGCATTTCCACCATTTGTTGTCTGTGATCACATTTTTCTCCAACTTATCTACACATAATCTGTTAGAAAGTGTTATAATTATTGGAATGATGTACTGAGAGGGGAGGGGTGAATCACTACCTCTAAATTTTTTATGTGGTTGGCCCATTTACCTTTGTGTCATCAGATTTGTATATACCTATCTATCTGTTCATCTTTGCTCATGTATGTGTAATCATAATATAGGTTATTTACTTGTATAAACATTCAATAAACATTCATAAAAAAAAAAAACACATAACACATGATATGATATCACACAAAACTCTTGTTAGGAAGTAAAAACTATGGTGGGGATGTCTACCCACAAAACTTCACTATCTGCAGATAAGAAGGGAGCCATTAAAGGCTTACAATTGATCACTTCTAATGATCTACCCTGTTAAGAGTATTATAGTGGAGACCTATTAGTATCTACTTTGTTTGAAGCTTTAGCAACACCGTTAGGTGTGCACTCTATTAAGAGATTTATCAAAGAATGGTTAAGTCCACCTTCTACAAAAGGATTTCTATTGTGATGCACTTGATAGAATGCAAATACAATATAAATGTTGATATGATAGTGAATGCAATCTCTAATTGCTGATAACAGATCATGTATAGCTTATAATGTATGTATGTAATCACCTTGAGTGATTGAGTAATGCCTTGTCTCTGCTCGTCAGTAGCCTTCATGTGTTCTTGATAACTGGTTTGATTTGTTTCTAAACTTTGCATGAATTCTCCTTTGATTAGATGCTCTCCATGGCTACTATCATTTATCAACTGATTACAAGTCTTGTGTATTACAAATGATTGAACATCTATTTATACTAGTTCCTAGCTCTATTCTTGATTCACGCTTTTCAAATTAACTCTAGATCCAAGGTTTACAACTTGACCTTGATCTTTAGTTAGATATGTTTTAGATCCATTAGGATGCTTTAAAACATTTACAATTTGCTTGCTTGACCCTCAAGTAAGTAATTAAAACAAGTAAAAACTCTAGAAATAGAATTACATTGCTTTATCTGACGTGTAAAGTCAGATCCACTTTTTGCGGGTTCTGTAACTGACTGTCAGTTCTGATGGTTGGACTGCTCTATCAGTCTATCAGTTTTCTTCTCCATCGATGTTCCTTAATTAAACTATTCGTTGGGTATGCCTTTTCTGCTCCATTGGTGATGTACTCAAAACTGTATCGTCGGTTTGACTCTTGTCCATGTTCGCTAGTAAATTATATACCTAGCATTTTCATGATAGTCTTTTCATCTTGTCGGGTATGCTTTCTGCCTGTCGGTTATGCCTATACCGATGACCTTTATCATGTTTTTCCCTTTAAGTATACTAATGGAAAAACTTAATGTCATCAATCTCCCCTTTGACATTAGCATCAAAAATTGATATGTACAACATAGTTAATGTAGTATGCACACCTGTGTATACTTCTTACTTAGTCATGAAATGACTCCCCCTATGCATATGCCGGTAAGTGTAAGTTTATGTACATATCTATCTTTATTGTACATACATTGTACATATCCTCATATAGTATTTTGTACATATGTATACATTCCCCCTTTTTCTTACTAAAGTATATTGTACATATGTATACATTCCTCCTTTTTTGATAATGAGGGCAAAGGTACTTACAACTTTTCAAATATTTGAGAGTGTGAGGCTTTGATTTCCTCCATCATTTTCTCCCATTTTTCTTTTAAATTCTCAAGTGCCATATGCTCAAGTGATATCCTCACATGCATGTCATATATGTTGTCTACCATAGACATCTCTAGGGTTGAGATTAGATTTATTGCATCTGTAATATGCTATTGTAGAGTGGTGAGGTTTGGAAATATGTGAGCTTGAAGCGCTGTAACCTCATTTCTGAATTGAGTCTTTGCATCCCATATTTCTTGTCTCAATTTTTTTTACCTCTGTAATATTTTCATGATGCAACTTTATAGTATTTGCATCAGAGGTTAAACTTAGTGCACTAGCTGTTAGATATGAATCTAATTGTGACATCTTTTCACTATTCTCTTTAGTGAGATTTTCTAGTGTGCATAGTTTTTGAACTAAGGTAACAGCTTCAACAATTATAGGTTCTAATGTACTTGCTAGTTCAGATAGCTTTACCTTGTTCTCTGCCACTTCTTGGATGATCTTCTCAACTAGTTTGTGTTGATACTTCATCTCTGCCTGTTCTTCCATTTCCTTCTCTGCATCTACATTCTGATTTGTGATGGCGTTGGTAAGAACGGCTATTTGTTCCATGACTGATATTTTATCTTCAATTTTGATATCTAGAACAAGTTGATGCAGAATGTCCCCTACCTTATCGAGTTTTGGGCTTCCCTATGTGCCTTTCTCATTTTCTCTTGAATTACCTTTCTCTGACACATCACTCCAAAATTTTGAAGTGTTTCAGTATCTAAAGTAGATACATCCCACTTGGGTATTTCTATTACCTCATCAAGTGTGACAGCCAAGATATCTTTCTTGAATGCCTTTTTCTTTTTATTCTTTGGCTAGGAGGCATATTGGTGTACTACCATTTGTAAACCTTGAGATTAGATTAATTTGGTGGGTGAGGTTTGAGAATATGAAGCATCTTTTTTTTTCTATTCTGAGTCCACCAATTGGTTTTGTGAAGATGTCTCCTCATTTTCCTTGGGTGTATCAAAAAATTTATCATCTTTTTGTTTCATGCTATCATCCTGCTTGACTTCTTCACTCTTTTCTTTCTCTTCATCCTTTCTCAATGTTTCATCTATTTTGTTATCTTCTCCTTTGTCTTTTTCTGTAGACACTTCTTGCTGAGTGTCGGTTGCATCTTTCATTGTTGTATCTGTATCCTTTTGAGTGTTTGATGCATCTTTATTTTCATCATTACCCATGTTCTTGGGTATATCATCATATTTCTTAGATGATTTTTCTTGACTTGATTCAATATCAATGGCTTGTATCAAAATTTTCATATTGGTCAGTGTGTTGACCTCTGTATTGTCAGTAAGTGTCTCTTGACCTTCATTATTATACTATGCAACATTGATATCTTCATCTTTTTGTACTTCTTCTGCAGAGTCTTTTTCTGTAATGTCATTGACAATGTTATCTAACCATGATTCATCATTGATATCATCAGTTATGTTACCTTTTATTGTCAAATCTTCTTTGGTAACTTCTTCTTCTTTACTCAAGTCAATATGAATTGGACTTGGTGAATTTTGACTATCCTCACTTTGAGTGTTGTTAAGAGTAGTGTCTGGCCATACTTCATCTACAATGTTAGTATGTTTGGGGCCTGCTAGATCACTCTCTTCTCTATCCAATTCCATAGATGAGTCATCTTGTATATCTTTAATGATGACTTGTTCTTTCTCTGGGTTAGCTTCTTTAGTGGGATTTTTGAGTATCTTGCACCACTTCTCAATGCTATTTTGATCAAGATCAATTAGCTTCCCTTTAATAAATTCATATGCTCTCATTTTTGGTGAGAACTCCTTTTCATACTTCTTCATCATCTCAGTAATTTATTCCTTCTTTGAATCATAAGGCATAAGAGTAACAAGTACTCTTTCTCTTATTTCCTTTTCCTGATACAGTGCAAATGTCCATCTAGTTGACAATCTCTCTGATAGTTCTTTGAGAACATCATATTATGAGAATTGTAGTGGAACATAATAATTTTTGCACATTTTAGAAATTATTGCTTCTTCAATCTTATTTTGATCCTCTGCACTAAATTTTAACCATTTCCTTATGTTAGGATCATAAATAGACTGTGATTCTGAAATATTCTTGCATATTTTATCAATTGTTGTAGGGACCAAAGGTTCTTTTTCCTTTTGTATCTCTACATCAAAATCATCCATAGCTGAGTCTTCTAGATCTTCTTGAGTTCTAGTCATCTTCCTCCTTTTGGTCTGTTTTCCTTTTTGAGGGGTTGGTTTTCTCTTATAAATCCTCACTTTTCCTTTCTTTAATGGTGAAGGAGTTAATTCCTTTGCAGTCTGGCTTCTTGTTCTTGAAGTGGCTATTGTTCTTTCTCTCTTGGGTGTAGGAGGAGGTGGAGAATCTAACTGTGTACCCTCTGAGTCATTCTTTTCTACTTCTTCACCGATAGGTGACTGTCCTTTGGTTTGTTCCTCCTTACCTTCTGTTTCCTCTTCTCCTTCTTCAGTGACTACAAACTTCTTGGTTAAGTTTTTAACCATCTTGTCCTTCTTGTTTATAATCTTCTTGACAAAAAGATCTATTTTGATCTTTTATTTGTCTTCCTCATAGGTGCCAAATCTTGCTTGCTTGTTGTCAATTGGTTCATTCAATAGTGCCTTGATGCACTCATTGGCTTGTCCTATTTTGATCTCATATTCTAAATGTGAAAGCCATGACTTCCTAGGTACTACTGCTTGGATATAAGTAAAATCAGTATCTACCATAAAACATATGTCCTTTTTGTGTTCTTCTATCAAACTTTCAGGAATCCTTGTTCTAGCTTCCAACATTTCATTAATGCTTTTGAAATAATCATTCATTATGTCATCAAAATCTGTTCCTAGTGACTCTATATGCTCACATATCTGTATGGTTACAAGTCTTCTTGTATCCCATACTACTTTTCATATGGAAGGAAAGTATTCTTCAAAGTAAAAGAATATGCACATAATGAGGGAACCAAACTTACAAGTGTTAGTTCTTGAAGATCTTATGGTGTTCATGTTCTCCTCAAGTTGATTGAACAAAATCTCTGCAAGATTCACCTTCTTTCCTTGTTTGATGATTTTGTAAGCTGTGCTCATATCAGTGCTTGCTATGCTATTCATTATTCTTGCCTATAATATCTTGTATCCTACCACACATGCACCAAACTTGAGTTCTTCATCGGTGATAGTGTTGACCTTGAGTTCTCTTTTATCTGATTTAGCACCAGTTAGCATTTCCACTTCCTTCAGGGATGGGTGCTTGTGAGCTTGTGGTTTTTCAGTTGTAGCATATCCAGTAACTGCATGAATAACATCCTTTGTTATTCATTTTGGATTATTTAGCCATAGTGTCTGGTTATGCATTCTGCTGAGAACTATTTGTATCCATTTTGTTTTGAAAACTCTGGGAAAGTGTAAAGCATTAGTGAGTCCTTTCACTTCCGGATGCTTCTGTTCTTCTTTTAGGTTTCCAGCCTCATCACACAGTGCCTTGTAGGCATTATCTAGGTCTAGATTTCCCAATTTTGAGATCTTGCAATGTATATAGGACCTTACATCCTCTACCAGTAAAACCTTAGGTGGGATTCTAGAGAATGCTCTGGAATCATCAGGTTGTGTTGTGATTTCTGGGTGCAGCTTGTATTTTGGATCAACACAAGTGCCTCTGCTGATAAGCTTGATCATTTTCTTCTTATCTTCTTTCAACTTTTCAACTCTTAAAGTAGATGCCATCGTGTTTCAAAAATTTAGGGTTTTTCAAAAATTAAACAGTGCGGTCAGTGAATGCAGGTACTTACTAAATCCTGTGATTTGCTCATGAATCCTTTGAGCTGAGTAGGAATATTGTTGAGGTCGCACTTCAATTTTATCTCCAATCACTTTGCTTGGTTTTCTAGGTTTCTCAAAAATCGTGGGTGCAAAATGAGTTCAGCTGTTAGAATTTTATAAATTTTGTGCCCTAGGTTGTCATTAATGCCCAACAACTTGTCGGTATACAAAGACTGATTTTTTCAGTTGAGTCATAAACAATATCTTTGGTGTAGGCGCAAAGTGTCGGGGTTGCTCGCAAATTTGGTGACTTCACTGATGATTGTCGGTAAAGTGGCAAAGACAACTTTTGTCAGCTCAAGGATCACTGATGGCTGTCGGTTTACACTTAGTAACTTGGTTTTTGTGTAATGACTGATACATTTTGGTAAGTAGTGTTAAATTTTTTGTGTGTTTTCAATGATGCAAATTTGTACCCAATAACCGATGGTTGTTTTTCAATAATATTTACAAGTGACAATATGGTACATCTTTAATAATGCTGATTTGTCTATATGATCAATATGTAAATGGAACTGATGCATAATATAACTTGTCATAATACAATTCCATACTTACTTGTGCACTTTATTTGGAAATGGTGATGCCACCAGATCCATTAGATGGGGCATCATTATTTGTATTGCTTGTTCCAGCACCTTCAGTGTTTTTGGCTTTTACCCACATCTTGTTTCTCATCTTCTTGATGTCATCAATGGTATTTCCATTGGGATAAGTACTTGTTTCTGTCAGTCAGTCTTTGCAATATTTTATCACATGTCCAACCTTATGATAGTGTAAACATTCCATTCCTGGATTGAACCATCCTCTTGGTTTTCTAGTCCATTTTCTCATATAGTTGGCAGATATATGACCATACCTTCCACATACTGTGCAATTTACCCATGTGTTATAGTCCCAAACATATGAGTTACCTACTCTTGTTGGTTTGTAGCCATTATCAGGTTCTTTTGGTGTCCATGCTTTCTTATTCTTTTTCTAGCATTCCTGATATGTATGTCCATTCATTTTGCAGGTAGGATAGTACTTGTCCATATAGGTTTTCCTTTTTAGATTTGTCACCTTGGATCTGCATTCATATGCCTTGTTTCCTTGCTTGTGACATTTATAACAATTACCAATGAAAGTAGAATGTGATTGAGGAATACCTTTCATTTTGTTTCTACAAACGTTTGAGGTGTGGCCTGGTTTTCCATAGTGATTGCATGAAAGATTCTTGGTTCTTGGAGATGCATATACATTATTTTGATCTGATTGATTAGATGACTCTCCATTGTCGGTGTACCCTATTCTTGTGTAGTTGTTGACTCTTCTTTGACCATCAAGGAAATCATCCATTCTTTTATTGCTATCTTCAACTTTCTTGATCAATTCATTGTGCTGATTTTGAATTCTGACTTCATGCTTTAGTTTCTCATTCTCTTCCCTTAGCTCACTGATGATCTATATTCTTTCAATGAATTCAGTATTTAATCTATTTGTTTCTTGACTCATAAGAATAATCTGGTTGGTAATCTCATGGTGATGATAAGTAAGTCTTTGATTCTTTGATTCTTTTTCTTGTAGCTTCTTTGTTATTTTCCTCCTATCATCAATAGCCAATGTTCTCTCTGATTCAACTTTTCTTGAATCATTCATGACATCAATCATTTTTACCATTTGAGTCTCTTGACCAATCTGCAACATCTTGATTTTCTCTGTTAGATGTAGATTGACTTCTTGTAGACTTGTGATCTCTTCTACTGATGTGTCTAAAGCTTTGCTCGTTGATGATTCAACATAGTTGAAGTAATATGGGATCTCCTCTTCTTTATAACATTTTTCATTAAGCTTGGTTTCCATGATCTTTCTTTCATCAAGCAACTTTCTCATGCTTACTCTTGCCTCTTTATACTGCTCATAGTAAATCTGAATTTGCAATTGCTCATTCTCAATAGTTTTGTCCAGTCTATACTTTTCCATTGTGTGGATCTTTTCTCTTAAGTCTTTAAGATTTTCAAGAAAGAGACTTATCTCTGATACCAATTGTTGGAATTATTGGAATGATGTACTGAGAGGGGAGGGGTGAATCAGTACCTCTAAAACTTTTTATGTGGTTGGCCCATTTACCTTTGTGTCATCAGATTTGTATATACCTATCTATCTATTCATCTTTGCTCATGTATGTGTAATCATAATATAGGTTCTTTACATGTATAAACATTCAAGAAACATTCATGAAAACAAATAACACATAACACATGATATGATATCATAGAAAACTCCTGTTAGGAAGTAAAAACTATGGTGGGTATGTCTAGCCACAAAAATTCACTATCTGTAGATAAGAAGGGAGCCAGTAAAGGCTTACAATTGATCACTTCTGATGATCTACCCTGTTAAGAGTATTATAGTGGAGACCTATTAGGATCTACTTTGTTTGAAGCTTTAGCAACACTGTTAGGTGTGCACTCTGTTAAGAGATTTATCAAAGAATGGTTAAGTCCACCTTCTACAAAAGGATTTCTATTGTGATGCACTTGTTAGAATGAAACTACAATATAAATGTTGATCTGATAGTGAATGCAATCTCTAATTGATGATAACAGATCTTGTATATCTTACAATGTATGTATGTAATCACCTTGAGTGATTGAGTAATACCCTGTCTCTGCTCGTCGGTAGCCTTCCTATGTTCTTGATAACTGGTTTGATCTGTTTCTAAACTTTGCATGAATTCTCCTTTTCTTAGATTCTCTCCATGGATACTATTATTTATCAACTGGTTACAAGTCTTGTGTATTAAAAATGATTAAACATCTATTTATACTAGTTCCTAGCTCTATTCTTGATTCACGCTTTTCAAATTAACTCTAGATCCAAGGTTTACAACTTGACCTTGATCTTTAGTTAGATATGTTTTAGATCTATTAAGATGCTTTAAAACATTTATAATTTTCTTTCTTGACCCTCAAGTAAGTAATTAAAACAAGTAAAAACTCTATAAATAGAATTACATTGCTTTATCTGACGTGTAAAGTCAGATCCAATTTTTGCGGGTTCTGTAACTGACTGTCGGTTCTGATGGTCAGGCTGCTCTATCATCCTATCAATTTTATTCTTTGTTAGTGTTCCTTACTTGAACTATTCATCGGGTATGCCTTTCCTACTTTGTTGGTGATTTACTCAAAATTGTATCATCGGTTCGACTCTTGACCATGTTTGCTGGTAAATTCTATACTTAGCATTTTCACAATAGTCTTGTCATCTCATCGGGTATGCTTGCTGTCCGTCAATTATGCCTATAATGATGACCTTTATAATGTTTTTCCCTTTAAGTATACTAATGGAAAAACTTAATGTCATCATAAAGTATATTAAATGTCAAATATACATCATTCCATGAATTAAAGGCCTTAATATTTCATGGGATGATCATTTGTTAATAATAAATCATAATATTAGTAAGAGACTTCAGACTGCTGTTAGAATAGTCCCAAAGGATAACTAAGGGGGGGGGATGAATCAGTTATCAGCTAATTTAATTCTTTTCTTTCTTAACTCTATAATATAATAAAGTAAATGCACATACATATAACACAATAGACAACACCATAATTTGGTTACGGGGAAACCAAATGGTAAAAAACCCGGTGGAAATTAGCACCCACAATGAACTATACTTTTTTATAATGATCCCTATTAGAAGATCTTGCAACCATGTTAGGAGTTTTTCTTTACAATGCAATAACTATAGTGACCTAGTTAAGGGTCTGACCCTGTTAGGAGTCTTTTACAATTAACCCTGTTAAGGGTGAGGACTCACTGTCCAAAAACTCACTGCTTCAATGGTGAAGGCTACAACCTTCTATAGAATAGATATGCACTATATCTGATGATGAACTGTAGAGTAGACCTACTATCTTGATCAGTTCCAGTGTATTGTAATCTTTCACTTCTTCCTCACATAGATCCTTGATGAATGAAACACAACTAATATTCTGCTTTGAACTTTCACTGTTACATTTCTTATCATTCACACTTAGCGTTTCACAAATGAACTTCTATAAGTATCTTCCTCAAGGTATGAGATCATGAGACCTATTAGGAAACTCTTAATAACATCCTTTTCATGTTGACTAACCACGCAAGTATAATTACAACCACACAATATAAACTGAATAGACGTGACGCTTCACAAAGTCGGCTTCACCAAATTAACTCTAACATTGTAATCTTGTTTAAACACATTTGGCGCCTTTAGATAACTATCTCCAACTCATAAATAAACATGAATATACACATGCATATCCCAAAGATAGGCGCAACACAAGAACCAATGCAATACGTCAGCTCTATACAGACAAACTCTAGAAACTGTAACTGCCACTAATAGAAATACACAACACAATTGATACTACATATCTGAGTTTGCGTGTAAGTAAAAAACATAAAAAACATGTCAACAGCATGAATATAACCATTCAAGGCTTGATCACATTATTCTGATAAGTATATTCAGAACACTATTGTATATTATATGTTGTCATCAATGATAAATATACAATTTACTAGCTGCCAGAAGTAAATCTCCAACAATCTCTCCCTTTGACATTGATGGCAACATATGATATTAAAAACATCTTTAGTACATGGTGTCTTCTTTATTTTTACAATCTTCTCAATATCCTCATCAAAGATTCCTCTACACTGCTGCAACTCCTTTGTCTGTGTTTATACTCCCCTAGAGTATATGCTCCCCCTTACTATATACTCCCCCTTTGACATCAATGAAAAAGGGTGCCATAACCAATTAGGCACAGGTACTACTCCAGAAGTAGAGTAGTCAACCATTCATCAGTCACTATGGACCGATGTTCTTGATATTTTATCTAATCAGACTCAGGAGAGGGAATTAATCCCAACTTCTCCTTGAGATACTCAAAAGTATCTTTTGATAAAGGCTTTGTGAAAATATCTGCCAACTATTCTTTGGTGCTCACATAGTCCAATTTTACTTCATTATCTACAAATTTTTCTCTAAGAAAATGGTATTTAATCTCAATGTGCTTTGTCTTTGTGTGCATCACAGGGTTCTTGGACATGTTGATAGTACTAGTGTTATCACAATGAATAATAATAGGATAATCAACCTGTATAGCAGAATCTTTAACCATCTGCTTGATCCAAACCATTGTTGAACAATTCAATGCTGCTACAACATATTCAGCTTCTGCTGTTGACTGAGAGATACAATTCTGCTTCTTTCTTACCCAAGAAACCAACCTATCTCTAAGAAATACTTCTCCTCTAGAGGTACTCTTTCTATCATCAATACAACCTACCCAATCTGCATCTGTATACACATGAAGTTGTACATTCTCTGATTTAGGATACCATAAACCATAGTTTATAGTTCCTTTTAGATATCTTAATATTATCTTTATTGCCATTAGGTGATTCTATTTTGGTTCAGCTGCAAATCTACCAATAATGCCAACTACATTAGATATGTCTGGTCTAGATTGAGTAAGATATATAAGTTTTCCAATCATAGACTTATACAATGTCTTGTCAACTACTGCAGAATCATCTTCTTTAGAAAGCTTGCTTCCTATTATCATAGGAGTGCATACTGGCTTATAGTCTTCCATCTTGAAAGTGTTCAATATTTCCTTCACATATTTGGAATGATTTATAAATATCCCTTTATCTGTCTACTTTACATTTAATCCCAAAATGTATTTTATAGGACCAATCATGCTCATTTCAAATTCATTCTGCATTTCTTTTGTGAATTATGTACTAAGCTTATCATTACCTCCAAAGATAATGTCATCAACAAATATGGCAACAAGTAATAATCCATAAGGTGTCTCTCTTATGAATAGGTTACAATTTGCTGCTCCTTTCTTAAATCCAATCTTGGTAAGATAACCATCTAGTCTCTCATACCAAGCTCTTGGGGCCTGTTTAAGTCCATAAAGTGCTTTCTTTAATCTACATACCATGTCTAGTTTATATGATAGATTAAATCCTTCAGCCCATTCTACGTAGACTTATTTCTTCAAGTCACCATTCAGAAAGGCTGATTTGACATCCATTTGATATACTTTGAAGTCTTTGAATGTTGCATAGGCCAAGAATAACTTAATGGCTTCTAATCTGCTCATAGGGAAAAATGTGTCAGTGTAATCTATCCCTTCCCTTTGCGCATATCCTTTACACACTAGTCTTGCTTTGTTTTTGACCACTGTACCATCTTCATTCATCTTGTTCCTGAATACCTACTTTGTTCCAATCACATTTTTGTCACTAGGTCTAAGAACCAATTCCCATGTATCATTTTTTATTATTTGATCTAATTCTTCTTCCATTGCTTTCTGCCAATCAGAACCCTTGCAAGCATCTTCAACATTTAAAGGTTCAATCTGTGAAAGTAAACATACCTCTTCATCTACTGTTAAACCTTTTGCTTTAGATCTATTCAAAACACTACTGCTCTGATCTCCAATGATATCATCTTTTGACTGATACCTAGATGTGAATTTTGAAACTTTTGGTGTGACATCCACATCTGTAATCTGTGATATTTCTTTGCTTGATTTAGGTTTATTACATGATACATCAATGCAATCAAACATTTCTTCAATAACAGTGTCCTTACTATTAGGCCTGGGTTCATCCTCAATCGTAGGTGCATATTCATAGTATCTCTCTTGAATCATGAACTTCTCATCAATATTTACATGAGTAATTTCAATTATCTTCTTTAAACTCAAATTGAAACATCAGTATGATTTTCTTTTAGTAGAGTAACCAAGGAAAAAACCTTCATCGCTTCTAGCATCAAACTTACCAACATCATCATGTCTCTTGATGTAGCACTTACTACCAAAGATTCTGAAGTATTTTACTATAGGTATATTACCGAACCAAAGTTCATAAGGTGTCTTGTCTGTGCCTAGTCTTAGTTGTGTTCTGTTGATGGTATAGATTGCTGTATTGACTGCATCTCTCCAATAGGTGTGTGCAACATTTCCTTCAATCATCATAGTGTGTGCTGTATCAAGTATGATCCTGTTCCTTATTTTTTCAATCCCATTCTACTGAGGGGTTCTGGGTGCACTCAACTGTCTTTTGATTCCATGTTCTTTACAGTAGTCATAAAACTAGTTAGAGGTGAATTCTCCTCCTCTGTCTGATCTTAGACACTTTAGTTTTATTCCAGATTCATTTTCAACTTTAGCTTTGAATATTTTGAATTTCTCAAAGGCTTCAAAATTCTCTTTTAAGAATGCAACCCACATCATCCTTGAAAAATCATCAACAAACAAAATGAAATACCTTTCTCTGTAACATGATTTGGTTTGAGTAGGACCACATAAATCTGTATGAACTAGGTCTAACTTATTTTCCACTGAGTTTAGCTTGCTTTTGAAAGAACTCCTTACATGCTTTCCCATAACACATTCCCTGCACATTGTGTCAACTGGTCTTACAATGCTTGGAAGATCTCTATCTGCCTTGACATTGCTTATCTTTACTATATTATCAAAATTGATGTGACAGAGTCTCTTGTGCCATAACCAACTGTCATCCACTTTTGCAAAAAAAAAACTTACATCTGAATTGATATGGAAAAACATTACCTTTTTTCTTTGAGCCTGATGCAATCATGTCACCTTCTTTGTTGCTAATAATGCATTTGTTGTCTTTGAACTCCAAGTGATAACCTTTGTCAAGTAGCTGTCCAACACTTAGTAAGTTGTGATGTAATCCACAACATACAAAACATCATATGTCTTGTTCTTTCCATCTAGGGTGATTGATCCTCTGCCTATGATAGGTTTAGGAGTGTTATGTCCAAATCTAACCATACCACCTTTGTACTTGTCCAGATGAACAAATCTATCTTTATCACCTATCATGTGGTGAGAGCATCCGCTTCAATGATCCAATTAGTTCTGATGTCTTCTTTGGAAATTAAGGCTAACTCTTGTGCTTCCTTTTCATCTGCAATGTCCATTTCCTCAAGCATCTTTTCCATGTCTTTAAGGGCAAAAAATCCAATTTCATCCTCTCCTAAATCTTCATCAGTTACACCTTCTTCAGCATGGTAGCATTCCTTTCTGTATTTGGGTTTGTAATCATATCTGAACTTTTTGACTCTTGTGGGACACTTAGATGCAAAGTGACCAATCTTGTTGCATGAAAAACTTTTGAATGGAAGTTTTCCTTCATATTTTACTTTTCCTTTCTTTTCTCTTTTGTAAATCATGGCAATAATTTCTTCTAGCTCTTCATAAACTTCTTCTTCTTTACTAGAACTGCTTATAGGTTTCTTGTTGTGGATTGTGGCTTTGAAGGCTGTCTCATTTTTAGGTTCTGTCTTCAATCTAGATATCTCAAATGAAGATATTTTTCTGATCAAAGTCTCTCTCTTGAAGTCCCTTGAAAATTGCATGGTTTCATCTAGAATATTGATCTTGCTCTCATAGTCTATTGTTAATGTAGTCATTAGCTTGTCCATTATGTATTCTTCTAAAATTTCTCCACCATTGTTTCTAATTCCAGACACTACTTAATTTATCCTCTGATTGTAGGCTGTGATGTTCTCTTTAGGTAACATCTCAAGATTTTTATATTTATTTTTCCATGTCTTCCTACGCGCATTCTTTGCTTGGATATCTCCTTTAAACATGTCTTCTAAATACTTCCATATTGTGTATGCCTTGCCTACTTTCTTGATCTACGAGAATTTGCTGTCAGATAGGGCACTGATTAAGGGTTCTTTGGCAATTGCATTATTAGTAAATGTTTCCTTTTGTCTATTAGTAGCATCATCTTTTACAAGGTCTTTTAGAGAAGGAATATCAACTTCTTGTGTGGCAATCTCAAAGATCTCAAAACTAACACACTGTAGATGTGTTATCATTTTGTTCTTCCAATCTAGATAATTCTCTCCATCAAACTTAGGACTCTCTTTTCTGAAGTATGCCATCTGATCTACCTTAAGGTGTTAGGCTTTCTCTTCAAGGCACTTGGCTCTGATACCAATTGTTAGAATAGTCCCAAAGGATAACTGAGAGGGGGGGGGGGGTGAATCAGTTATCAACTAATTTAATTCTTTTCTTTCTTAAATCTAGAATATAATAAAGTAAATGCACATAAAGATAACACAATAGACAACACCACAATTTGGTTACGGGGAAACCAAATAGTAAAAACCCCCATGGGAATTAACACCCATAATGAACTATACTTGTTTATAATGATACCTATTAGAAGATCTTGCAACCCTGTTAGGAGTTGTTCTTTACAATGCAATAAGTATAGTGACCTAGTTAAGGGTCTAGCCCTGTTAGGAGTCTTTTACAATTAACCCTATTAAGGGTGAGGACTCACTATCCAAAAGCTCACTGCATCAATGGTGAAGGCTAAAACCTTCTATAGAACATATATGCACTATATATGATGATGAAATGTAGAGTAGACTTTCTTTCTTGATCAGTTATAGTGTATTGTAATCTTTCACTTCTTCTTCACATAGATCCTTGATGAATGAAACACAACTGATATTCTGCTCTGAACTTTTGCTGTTACATTTCTTATCATTCACACTTAGCATTCCACAAATGAACTTCTATAAGTATCTTACTCAAGGTATGAGATCATGGGACCTGTTAGGCAACTCTTAATAACATCCTTGTCATATTAACTAACCATGCAAGCATAATTACAACCGTGCAATATAAACTAAATAGACGCGATGCTTCACAAAGTTGGCTTCACCAAATTAACTCTAACATTGCAATCTTGTTGAAACAAGTTTGGCACCTTTATATAAATATCTCCAACTCATAACTAAACTTGAATATATATACGCATATCCCGAAGATAGGTGCAGTAAAAAAAACCAATGCAATACGTCAGCTCTATACAGACAAACTCCAGAAACTGTAACTGCCACTAACAAAATTACACAACACAACTAATACTACATATATGAGTTTGCGTGAAAGTAAACAACATAAAAAACATTTCAACAACATGAATATAACTGCACAAGGCTTGATCACATTATTCTGATAAGTACATTCATAACACTACTGTATATTATATGTTATCATCAATGACAAACATATAGTCAACTAGCTGCCAAAAGTAAATCTCCAACAACTGTGACTGTCAAGATTTAACAAATGTACAAAACAACAACACACAATGTTATTCAAGGAATTTAAAAAGGTATTGAATTTATGTACCAAGTCTTTAAATTAATTTTGGTCTTTTTCCAAATCAAAACATTCAACAACTATGCCAATAGACTCCCAAGTTTGTAGAAAAACTAAATTTTATTGACTCGCTGTGTTCTGTCCATAAAACTTCTGATCTCTCCTTTACAATGACTTCCTCCTTTAATATTTAACCTTCCTATAACTATATCAACCAAAATTTTCAATTGGTTGATTAGTTTAAAGTCTAATATACTTAAAACCCCATTTCCCTCCAAAAAGACCACATAGCCGTTACATTTGAAAATATGAATTTCTAATTAATGAAAAGGCTTTATTTTAATGTAAAAACTTCAACTATTGACCCCTAATGCTTATGATGGACTTAATCAAAAAACTTATATCACTTTAACTCCTAAATGACTCCTTGGACTTTATTGGTCCACTTACAATGCATAGTTAGTCCTTTTAGGATCATTTTAATAATATTTACAATCATATGATATTGAAAGCCATTATAGGCTCTAGGGCCTTGTAATTCATATGTTTGCCACCTTTGGAATCTTTATTTATCTCCTTTTCCCTCTGATCCTCATTGAATTTTTTTAAGGTCTTCATGGTCTTTATACCCTGATTAGATGTCTTTGGTGCCCCTGCACAATATTCCCCACCTCTAATGAAACTCTTCTCCGAAGAGTTGTTCTTGCTTAACCTCCTTTCAATCATTGGTTCAATGAGATACTTAGCGATCCAAAAGTCCCCTAAAGTGGCCTTATTTCTCACACCATTCCAACCTACATTCACACAAAAATAATTAGAAGAAAAATGTTTATTGGCTGATTGTCCTTGTGTAGGATAGTGTGAAGGCTTCAAATCTTGCATCTGGTGCAGGAGCACCTTAAGGTCTAATGGAAGAGCTTTGAAAATTTTTGGCTTGTAGGTGGTTTTATCCAACCACCAAGGTAATAAGGACTAATTATAAAGTCCCAAGGTTTTTTTGGTGTGTGTTTAGAGGTAAGAGTGTTTAGAGTCTAGTGTTTTGAATGATCAATTAGGCTCTAGTGTCAAAGTCCTAGGAAATTCAACAAAGGGTCAAAGTTTGACCAAAACTCCAATGGAGTGGAACTTGTGATTTTGATTTTTTAAAATTTTTTAAGGTCTTATGTAATGGTTTAGAGTCAAATTGAACTATTGAGAGTAGTGGAATGTCCAAGTGGCAAAAGTTATAAAAGTTGCTCATGACAACTTTGCAAAGTTGTCATGACAACATTTCCTAAAAACTAGGAGATAAATTTAATGGTGTTCTAATCCTGACCAAAGGGTCCAAACAAGTGGGGTTAGACTATATAAGGTCAAAAAAATCCTAATCTAAGGGTTGGAAGTGTTAGTGTACGAACTGTGCTTTGAGAAGAAGGGAATTGAATTGTGTTTTGTGATAGAGCCTTCATCGAGCCATTTAATGGATTGAAAGGATTGAATCAATGCATTGAGACTTTAATTAGTGTTATTTAGTTACTATGTGTGGCATTGGTTTGGTTGTTTAGTTATTTTTTTTATCATTTTGTAAATTTCTTGAGTTTCATTGGTTCACTGCTTGGTTCAGAGCCAGACTTGTAAAAATGAACCCCACTTGAGTTCCCATGGTTGAACTTCCATGACCACCTAGAATCAAGTAGGGGACCTTGTATATAATATAAATATTGTCTATGGAGTAATTTTGTGTAGGGAGGCTAATTTTTCCATCAAGCCCTAGGCGAGTGTAGAGGCATTATAGTTAGGAGCTTGTATAGAACAACAACATGAAAGGTTGCTAGATGGATTGGTTTGTGCCAATAAATGGTTGTATAATGTAGGGGTATGTGTCCTTGATAAGTTACTATAAGGAGGATATTGGAGGAGTTTACTAGATCAAATAATGAATGCAAAGAAACCAGGTTGGTTCACATGCCCAAAAAATCCAAGAAAATAGGGGTTTTCTACAAGTCCTATGTATGGCCAACTTTAAGACCTAAAACCTAGAAAATCCTTGAGCCTAGGGTGGTATTAGAAAGGATCCATAGTTAGTCAAGTGGGTTGTTAAGGGAAGTTTTGAGGAAATTCAAGAATTGAGTTTCTTGGAGGCCTAATTGGGCTAAAAAGGCTACAAGGCCTAAAATCTTAAAAAGTATGAACTCAACTAGAAAAATTTAAAAGAATTCATCCAAGTGGATCAAAATTGGTTTAAGGTGACCTATAAATGGTCAGGATTCCCATTCCTATTGCCAAGAGAAGATTGGGAGCAAGGTGGCTCAATGGAGCCTATGGGTGCATTGTTGGATGAAGAGGGATAGTAGAGTGAACTAAAGTTGGTGGTGCATTCTAAGGGAAGCAGAGGATCATAAAATTTTCCTCTAGATAGGCTAGAGAAAGATACCCTAGGAAGACCAAAGAAAGGTCTTAGTTAGAGAAAGAGTGCTTTTGTGGTTAGAGCTCCCCATCAAAGTGGTATCAAAGCCATTGAAAGGCTTGGGAAGTGTATCATAGAAAGGAGTGAATCCATTGGAGAAATCACCATGGTAACCAATGCATAATTGGCAAGGGACTTGTCAGAGCAACAATTCAAGAATAGAATTCAAGAAGAAGCTATGGAGGAGATGAAGCTGAAGTTAGAAGAAGTTGTAGAGACTTCAAGAAAGATGAAAGAATAGATAAGAGAGGATAAAGATAAAGGAAATAGTCAAGTTGGAGAGGAGGAAAAACTAGAACCTAACCCTCCATTACCTGAGGAACCATTCCTCAAGGCCCTCAAGGCATTAAGTGGCAAGGCACTAGAAGGAATTCCAGTATTCTTTGGCAGAATGGATGCATAATTGGTTATGGAGTGGATTGAGGGTATGGAAAACCATTTTTAATGTGATGGTATCACAGAGGCACAAAAGGTGAAGATAGCCAAATAAAGGCTAAGAGGACAAGCATTAACTTGGTGGAAGTTCTTGCAAGAAGAAAGATAAAGGGAAGGAAATAAGCCAATAGAAAATTGGAAAGATATGGTGGCTAAGGTGAAGGAAAATTATCTACCAGAAGATTATGAAATCCAATTACACAAAAGGAGACAAAACCTTAGACAAAAATATTTAGATGTGGCATCCAACACCGAAGGGTTCCAAAAACTATGCCTTAGGTCCAGAGTACAAGAGTTAGAGACAATTAAAGTTGCCAGGTACCTCAATGGCCTTAGGTGGAACATTCAAGAAGATTTGAGCCTCTTTACTTTAACTTATATCCATGGGTATTTTCAAATGGCCCTTAAAGTGGAAGAAAAACTCAGAAAGAAACAAGATTGCAACTCTAGAGAAAGAGGAAGAGGTAGAGACTCTAGAGGAGGACATAGAGGTGGTTTTAGTGGAAGGAGAAATAAGAACAGAGGTCAAGGAGACTCAAAGTTTGTGGAAAAAACCATGAGTCAAGAAATAGAGTAGGATATAATAGAGGAAGAGGATTTCATAGTGGTGGAAGAGGCAAATCAGGTGGTTTTAAAAGAAGCTCACATTTTTCTTCAATGAAGTGTTATAATTGTGGCCAAATGGGTCACCCTGCCTATAGGTGTCCAGATAAGCCAACATCTTCACAAGGTGAGAAGAAGATTGCATATGTGCAAGAAGAGGACATGCCTAAATAGTTAGAGATAAGTTTGGATTAAAAAAAGGGAGAGAACCTCATTCTCAGGAGGATTTTGATCAAAGAACCTACAAGGGATGAACACAAACAAAGAAGGGCTCTATTTAGGGTCAAGTGCAAGATTCTTGGCAAAGTATGTAGAGTTATAATAGACTCAAGATCTACTGATAATGTGATCTTAGAGGAAGTAGTGTAGAAGCTAAAGTTGATTAAGATTCCTCATATGTGTCCTTACAAGGTAACTTGGTTGAATAAGAGATAGAATATACTAGTTAATGAACAAGTGTGGGTGGAGTTTACTATTGACAAGTATCAAGACAAGATACTTTGTGATGTACTACCAATGGATGCATGCCATTTGTTGCTTGGAAGACCATGGAAATATGATAGGGAGGCAGTTCACCATGGTAAGGAGAATAAGTACTCATTCAAGAAGAATGGAGTGAATTATAAGATACACTCTTTGATGGAGGAAGAAATAATGGAGAAGATGGACTCAAATACTCTTCTGATGAGTGGGAAAGAATTCCTTAAGGATATGAAGGAATAATAAATAATTGGTTATGAAATATTAGTGAAACCAAAAGAGGAGGAGACACCCAAACAAGCACCCATGCCTGCAGAAGTTAGACAGTTGTTAGATCAGTTCCAAGACATCATATGTGAAGGGACACTAGCTACATTACCCCCAAAAATAGAAATTAGTCATCAAATTGACTTTGTGCCAGGGGAATCATTTCCTAACAAGGATGCATAGAAGATGACACTAGAGAAGAACAAAGAGATTTCAAGGCAAGTGTAGGAGCTTTTGGACTAGGGTCTGATAAGGAAGAGCATCGGTCCATGTGTTGTCCCAGTGGTATTGGCTCCTAAGAAGGGAGGTAAGTGGATAATGTGTACTGACTCTAGGGAAATAAATAGGATAACTATTAGATATAGATTTCCTATTCCTAGAATAGAAGATTTAATGGATTGATTAGGGGGTGCTAAGTACTTCTCAAAGATTGACTTAAAAAGTAGGTACTACTAGACTAGAATGAAAGAGGGCGATGAGTGGAAATCATCTTTTAAAACCACAAAGGGGTTATATGAGTGGTTAGTAATGCCATTTGGGCTTACAAATGCACCTATTACTTTTATGAGGGTTATGAGCGAGGTCCTAAAGGATTATACAGGGGTATTTGTGGTAGTATACCTAGATGGTATCATCATCTTTAGAAAAACAAAAGAGGAGCACATGAAGCACCTATAACTTGTGTTGAAAAGGTTACAAGAAGAGAATCTCACCATAAATTTTGAAAAGAGTGTTTATGAAACAAGAACTAGTCTACCTTGGATTTGTTATACCAAGGTGACTTTAATATGGACAAGAGCAAAGTTGAAGCCATTTTAAGTTGGCCTGCTCCTAAGACAGGGATTGAAGTGAGAAGCTTCCATGGGTTGTCGCAATTCTATAGGAATTTTATGAGGAGATTCAATTAAATCTGTGCACCTTCCCTAGATACCATTAAGGGTGGAGTTAAGAAAAATTTTGTATGTACCAAGGAAGCCAATGAAGGGTTTGAAAAATTGAAGAAGGAAGTGGCTACCCAACACTGGTGCTGTGAAGTTTTGATAAGCTATTCATTATGGAATGTGATGCTAGAAAAATAGTAGTGGGGGCAATCCTAAGTCAGGAAGGAAGACCAATAGCCTTCTTTAGTGAGAGGATTAATGAAGCAAAGTCTAGATACTCATCATATGATCTAGATGTTAGAATACATGAGAGGGGGGTAAAGCAGTGGCCTAAAAAATATTCCAATAAATCAACCACAAAACTTTATATCTCAAATATAAACCTCAAGTTATCTTTAGTCCCACAAGATGTATGCCTTGAAACAATATTGTCAAATAAATACTGCACGAAGTTCACTGTTAAACCTTATTCTTAATCTTTACCGATTAGCAGTCTATCATTTACCGAAATATAGTAAATAACTTAGTGTTTACCGATCAATCCTCTTTTAGTAATGTGTAAAGAAAAACATGAAATAAATGAATCATAAACACATTTGACACCTGTATTTTTAATGTGGAAACCATGTTAAGGAAAAAACCACTTGGGACTGGTAACCCAAAATTTTCACTCTTTTGAAGTGAGCTCGGTAAAGAGCCAACCTTGTTAAAGGTTACAAACATACTGTTAAGTGTGACCTTGTTAGAGGATTTATCACTAACAGTTAATCACTTGATATCTTGCATTTCACTATGCTATCTTCATGAATTAACCTTTTGATACGTCTTGGGATGTATCTCAATATATAAAGGATATTTAGATCCTGCTCAATTAAGAGACTTTTTGATCTAATGGTTAAACTGAAATAGTATATGATATGCTCATAAATACAACTATACTTTTTAGATGTTTAGATCTATTGTAAGATCATAATACCTTTCTCATCAATGTTCCCTTTCAATACCTTTGCTCCACTTCTTTCTGCTTGGTGATGCTGTGCTTCACTATCTTTAGCTCTGTTCTTCAGCTTGTTTGATAAGGTCTGAATGAAGACTTATTTCTTCATCAGTTTCTCTTTAATGTCCTCTTCTCTATTCACTCCCCCCAATTCATAATGTATTATCTTGTCTCTTTATATACATAATTTCACCATTTCTAAGTCCTTGACTTTCTTGTTCTTGGCGTGATCTGCAATTCTTGCCTTTCTTTCTTTAAAGCTTTACTTTAGTTTTATCCCATAGATTTCTCCTTGACAACTGGAATAAAATATCTTTAAAACTCTCGCTTATCTTTGGATTTTAACTTGTCAAGGAAAACAATGTTACCAACCAGTTAAATCCTTCTTTAGCTCTTTCCAGCTAAGTCTTTTGTCATTTCTGAACTTCAGCTCTTTTTGGTTTTTAACTCCTTGTTAGCTTCGGTCTTGACTTCAGTTTTCCTTGGGCATCTCTATCTGTCAGGGTTGTCTATTCATTGGGGTCATCTATCCATCGGGAAACACTATGACTTTTATTTCCGCTCGGGTTACTCTTTGGTTCTGCTCGTCGGTAATGCTTGCTCAGGTTTCTTTCTCGGGTATCATCGTGAATTTCCTCTCAGGGCTCTCTATCCATGGGGGTGCACTGTCTATCAGTGTTTGTTGTCACTTAGTGCATACTAAAATTTTATGCATTACTAATATCATAACCTTTACCTCTCTGGTTCTTTAAAGTCTTTGAAACTATGTATATAACCAATCAGATTATATCAAGTTGACATCAATGACATACAATACATTAACTGATTTAATGTCTTGCATTAAATTTCTGTAGCTTGGTGATCATCAAATTAACATCTTCAAACATTCAATCAGTTATAGTTCATCAATATCTCCCTTTGGCAATGATGGCAACACACTGCATAGATACTAATACAATATGAAATATATCAGTTGTAGTTCATCAATCTACCAAAATTATTGTTCTATAACCAATACAAATGTTTGGCTCTCAGTAAGCTCTTCTAGCTTAGATTTTTTTACTGCGGAGTACTTTTATTCAATCTTCATTCCCTTTACTAGATAGATGTAGCAGCTTCTAATTTTGTCTCTCCCTGTGTTGTATAAATTGTTCTCTGATGTTTGATCTCCCTTTGACTGTTTCTCTCCTTGATCATCTCTTTTTCCTTTGACAACATTAGATATACTTCTCTCCATTAAGTCATCTCTCCCTTTGGATACTTTCTCTTCCTTTGGATAATCATGCTGGATATTTCATATGTAATCTCTTCCTTTGGATATTCTCTCCCTCACATGTTACATCTCTCTTAATTCATCTCAAGTCATCTCTCCCATCCGAGTATTCTCTCCCTTTGACAACAATGCCAAAGTTATATCTCTTTATTTAATATATTCCTTGAATTTCCCTATTCATCAATAACATAGATCTGTATTAGCCAATAATATCTCTGGTGTTTAGTGTAGATAAGTACCTTGTTGTGTACAGGTGTATCTTTGTAGTCCATCTCTTTTCTTGCATCAACATGAATGATCTTTTGATTGTGTGTAGGCTGATGCAACCTCCTAGTTAGCTTACTGACCAATAGACAAGGGTCTGACCCCTAGTCTCTTTCTTAGGTACTCAAATGTATCTTTAGGTAATGTCTTGGTGAATATGTTAGCTAATTGTTCCTTGGATTGAACATATTCTATTATCACCTCTTTCTCTTTCACTTGTTCTCGTAAGTAATGATGTTTGATAGCAATATTCTTAGTTTTAGCATGCATGATAGGATTATTAGAAATTTTTATTGCACTGGTATTATCACAATAGATAATCACTGGTTCAATAATTTTCATATTCATACCTTCCAATAATTGTTTGATCCATGCAATATTGGAGAAATTTGCAGCAACAGCCACATATTCTGCCTCTACCTCTATTGTAGATTATGAGATGCATCCTTGCTTCTTACTAATCCATGTGACAAGTTTGTCACCCATGAAGAATGCTCCTCCAGTTGTGCTCTTCATTTCATCTAAGTTTCAAGCCCAATCAACATCTGTATAGAATTGAAGCTCAAATTTTCCTTCTCTTTTATACCATAAGCCAAAGTCTTCGGTATTCTTTACATATCTCATAATTCTCTTTACAACAGTCATGTGTGATTCTTTGGGATTAGCAGAGAATCTTGCAACTATTCCAACTGCATGTGCTATATCTGGTCTGGTATGAACAAAATACAGTAGTTTGCCAATCATTGATCTATATAGGGTCTGATTTACCTCATTTGACTTATCTTCCTTTGTTAGCTTGCATCCGATTTCTGTAGGTGTTGCAACTAGCTTGGAATCTTTCATCTTGAATATCTTTAGCACTTCCTTGATGTATTTGGATTGTGTGATATGTATGCCTGCATCCTATTGAAGAATCTGTAGACCAAGAAATAATTTAATCTCCCCAAACATTGACATCTCAAACTCTTTTCTCATTTCATTAGCAAAGGATTGACATAGCATATCATTACCCCTAAATATGATATCATCAAAAAATATTCCAGCAATCAGAATATTATCATCAGTATCTTCTTTTAAATACAGATTGCTATTTTCACATGTTCTTACACATCCAATGCTTATGAGATAGGAGTGAAGTCTTTCATACCAGGCTCTAGGTTCTTGTTTCAATCCATACAAGGCTTTATGTAGTCTAAAAACCATGTTTCTCTTGTTAGGATAAAAAAACCCTTCTGGTTGTTCAATGTATACCTCTTCTTCTAGTATTCCATTTAGGAATGCAGATTTGACATCCATTCCATAAACCTTGAATCCTTTGTATGAAACAAAAGCAATTAGAATTCTGACTCCTTCTAGTCTAGAAATGGGTGCAAAGGTTTCTCCATAATCAATACCTTCTTCTTGTGCATACCCCTTACATACTAATGTTTCTTTGTTTCTTGTGACTTCTCCATTCTCATTCAGCTTGTTTTTGAATATCCATTTGGTACCGATGACATTCTTGTCATCTAGTCTAGGTACTAATATCCATGTTTTGTTCTTCTCAATCTGCTCTATCTGTTCAATCATAGCACTGACCCATTCTTCATTTTCAAGTGTAGTATTAATAGATTTAGGCTCAAAATCACAAATTAAACATCTAGTGTTTAGTGACTTACTTCTTGTTCTCATTCCAACCTTCTTGTCTCCTATGATATGGTTTTGTGGATGATGTCTTCTAACATAGTTGGAAAGTATTGATTCAGCTCTTTTTTCATCATTCTAATCATCATTTTGACCTTCAGTCTGATCTCCTTCGCTGGGAACATCATTTGAGCAATTTACTGATTTTTGGTATTTGCAGTCTGATGCTCGGGTGCAATGTTCTATTGATCGGGAGTGATGCACTATTGCTCAGGTAAAGTGTTAGGTTCTTCATTGTAAACAAACCTGTTGTATTCTTCTGGTTCTTTTCTTCTTTCCTCATCATTTTTCTCTGCATATTCATCTATTCTGACATTTGCACTTTCAATGATTTAATTAGAGGACTTGCTAATATATTTATAAGCCTTTCTCTTGGTGGAATATCCTAGAAAGATTCATTCTTCACTTTTGGAGTCAAGTTTTCCATTTCTATCATCTTTCAAAATATAACATTGACTTCCAAAAATTCTAAAGTAACTTACATTGGGTGTGTATCCATACCATAGCTCATAGGGTGTCTTCTTGGTTTCTTTCTTCAATTGTACTATGTTCAATGTGTAGACAGTAGTACTGACAGCTTCCCTCCAGAATGTTTGAGTGATGTCTTTCTCAATCACTAGTGTTCTTGCACAATCAACAATGATCTATTTCTTCTTTCAACATTCCCATTTTTTTGTGGTGTTCTTGGTGTAGAAACCTATCTTTTAATTCTATGCTCATTGCAAAAGTTAGTGAATTCATCATAAACAAATTCTCCTCCTCTATCTGGTCTTAAGAATTTTAGTTCATTACCATTATAATACTCAAAAGTTTTAAACTTTTGTATATCACCAATCATGTGGTAAGTGCAACAACTATCTATAATCTAGACATCATTCTTACTAACCTTAGATATGAGTGTAGTTTCAACATACCTTTCCTCTTTGTCTGAATCATCCTTCATGGTCACAAATACCATCTCAATGTCTTCATCAATTCGGTGTCAGTATCTCCACCTCTATTCTCATCCAGGTAACAAGACTTCTTCCCTTTGTCTTTGTAGTCTCGAGTATCTCTTCTGTTAGATTGTCAGTTGCTTTGGTAATCTCTGTTATCACCTCTATCAAACTTATTTTCATATGATATATCATTACTTCTATCATCTTTTCTTTTGTTAGGACATCTAGAAGCAAAGTGTCCAATCTCTTTACAATTAAAACATACAAGTGGTAATTTACCTTTGTATCTACCTTTGCCTCTCTGCAATCTTCTAGCCATTAGTGCTTCAATATTGTCAAGATCTTGGTCATCACTATCACTTTCACTATCATTTCTCATAGTGTGTTTATGACTTGACTTACTTATTTTCAAAGAAGATTTGAATGCAAACTCAATGGATGGTAAGACAATGTTATCAAAGTTATTCAACTCAAATGAAATAAGTCTACCAAACAACATATCTAGAGTAACATTGTTATTTTCTACTGCTCTCATTTCTTGTATAGTAGATACTCTAATAGCATATATAGTCAGCAAGGTTCTTAGGATTTTACCTACCACTATTTCTTCTTCAAGTACACCTCCAAATCCTCAAATAGAATTAACTACCTCTTTTATTCTACAGTTGTACTGAAGGATATTTTCTTCTTTTTTCATCCTTAGGTCATCAAATTTACCTCTTAGGCTTTCTTCCTTAGCTCTTATTACATTAGCATCTCCTCCATGTACCAGCTTCAATTTGTCCCACATTTTCTTTGTAGAGGTGCAAGTTTTGACATCTTCAAATTCAGCATCGGAGAGTGAAGAATCAAGTTCTAAAATCATAGAATTGTGCTTGTTCTTTTCTCTTAATTGATCAAGTGTGTGAGGTCCTGTAGGAAACACATATTTAGTATCCAAGTATTGACTAACATCATTTCCAATACCTGATAGGTGGATTCTTATCCTTCTTTTCCATGATGCAAATTTGTCCTTTTTCAATTTGGGCACATCTCATTTTTTCATCTTGTGATCTTTATCTTACGTCTTGAAACCTTCCTTCTAAGCACACAAGCTCTGATACCAATTGTTAGAATAACTGAGAGAGGGGGGTGAATAAGTGGCCTCAAAAATATTCTAATAAATCAACCACAAAAATTTATATCTCAAATATAAACCTCAATTTATCTTTAGTCCCACAAGATGTATGCCTTGAAACAATCTTATGAAATAAATACTGCACGGAGTTCACTGTTAAACCTTATTCTTAATCTTTACCAATTAGTAGTCTATCATTTCCCAAAATACAGTGAATAACTTAGTGTTTACCGATCAATATTGTTTTAGTAATGTGTAAAGAAACACATGAAATCAATGACTCATAAACACATTTGACACATGGATTTTTAACATAGAAACCCTGTTAAGGGAAAAACCACTTGGGACTGGTAACCAAAAATTTTCACTCTTCTAAAGTGAGCTCATGGAAGAGCCAACCTTGTTAAAGGTTACACACACACTATTAAGTGTGACCTTGTTAGGGGATTTATCACTAACAGTTAATCACTTGATATCTGGAATTTCACTATGCTATCTTCATGAATTAACCCTTTGATACTCCTTGGGATGTATCTTAATATATAAAGGATTGTTAAATCCTGCTCAGTTAAGAGACTTTATGATCCAATGGTTAAATTGAAATAGTATATGATCTGTTCATAAATATAACTATAGTTTGTAGATGTTTAGATATATTGTAAGCTCATAATACCTTTCTGATCAATGTTCCCTTTCAACACCTTTTCTCCACTTCTTTCTTCTTGATGATACTGTGCTTCACTATTTCTCGGTGTCCACATAAATCTTTAGCTTTGTTCTTCAGCTTGTTTGATCAGGTCTGAATGAAGACTTCTTTCTTCATCAGTTTCTCTTCAGCATCCTCTTCTCTATTCATTCCACCTAATCCATAATGAATTATCTTGTCTCTTTATAGAAATAATTTCACCATTTCTAAGTCCTTGACTTTCTTGTTCTTGGCATGATCCACAATTCTCACCTTTCTTGCTTTAAAGCTTTACTTTAGTTTTATCCCATAGATTTCTCCTTAACAGCTGGAATAAAAAAACTTTAAAACTCTTTCTTCTCTCTGGATTTTAACTTGTTGATGAAAAAAATGTTATCAACTAGTTAACTCCTTTAGCTCTTGCCAACTAAGTCTTTTGTCATTTCTAAACTTCAGTTCTTTTCGGTGTTTGACTCTTTGTTATCTTCGGTGTTGAATTTAGTTGTCCTCGGGCATCTTTGTCTGTCGGGGTTGTCTATCCATCAGGAAACACTGTGAATTTTATTTTTTCTCGGGTTACTCTTTGGTTGTGATTTTTTGGTAATGCTTCCTCAGGTTTCTTACTCGGGTATCACTGTGACTTTCCTCTTTGGGTTCTCTATCTGTCGGGTTGCACTGTCCATCGGTGTTTGTTGTCACTTAGTGCATAATGAACTTTTATGCATTACTAATAGCATAACCTTTATCTCTCTAGTTATTTGAAGTCTTTGACACTATGTATATAACCAATTAGATTATATCAAGTTGACATCAATGACAATACAATACATTAACTGATTTAATGTGTTGCATTAAATTTCTGCATCTTGGTGATCATCAACTTAACATCTTCAAACATTCAATCAGTTATAGTTCATCCCTAGAGCTATATGCATTGATGCAAGCTCTTAAGAAGTGGAGGCACTAATTTTTTCCAAAAGAATTTGTGGTGTACACTGATAACTAGGCCTTAAGCTACATCAACACAAGAGAATCTTAGTTTGAGGCATATAAAGTGGATGGAGTTTCTGCAATCATACACCTTCATAAACAAACACAAGAAGGGGGTAAATAACATGTTAGCAGATGCCCTTAATAGGAGATTGCTTACCATATAGGAGATATAGTTACAGAGTTTAGGGGTTGAAGGATTCAAGTATCTTTATGAAGGAGATTCAGATTTCTCAGAGATTTATAAGGTGTGTACTGATTTTGAAAATCACTTTCATAGTGAATATGCAGACTATACCTTGCTGAATGGTTTACTATTTAGAGGGAAGTAACTATGTATTTCAAGGGGTTCCATGAGGGAGAAAATCATCCAAGAGAAGCACAATGGTAGCTTGAGTGGACACTTTGGGTTAAATAAGACCCTAGACCTAGTGGAGAGATTCTACTAGTGGCCTAGAATGTAGAAAGATATAAGGAGATATGTTGAGAAATGTGGAGTATGTCAGAAGGAAAAGGGGACATCATCAAATGCAGGTCTTTACCAACCATTTCCCATCCCAAATAGAATATGGGAGTGCATAAGTATGGATTTCATAGTGGGACTACCAAGGACACCAACTGGTTTGGATAGTGTGTTTGTGGTAGTGGACAAATTCAGTAAGATGAGTCATTTCATCCCATGTAAAAGAACACATGATGCCAGTCACATTTCCTATGGCTTGCCAATGAGCATAGTTGCAGATAGATATGTGAAATTTATGGGGCACTTTTGGAAGACCCTATGGAAGAGATTAGGTACTAATTTGGCTCATAATTCTGCATATCATCCTCAAATAGATGGTCAGATAGAGGTAATAAACAAGGTTCTTGGAAATTTTTTGAGGTTTTTAACTAGGGAATATAGACAAGGATGGGAAAAAGTCATCCCACAAGCAGATTTTTCTTATAATGATAGTGCAAACATGACTACTGGTAAGAGTCCATTTGAGATTTTGTATGGATTACATCCAAGGGGTGTTTTTGAGCTTAGAGACTTGAAAGGATATGAGGGGATCAGTGGACATGCAGATGACTTTGCAAAATCAATGAGAGAATTCCATGAGCAAGTGAAGAAGACATTAATAGAGGCCAATCAGAAGTTGAAAGCTAAGAAGGATGAAGGGAGAAAAGACTTACAGTTTTAGGTAGGATACTTGGTGATGGTATTATTGAACAAGGATAGGCTACAGAAGGGTATACCAATAAAACTACAGATGAAGAGGATTGGACCATGTAAAGTGTTAGCCAAGTATGGCTCCAATGCCTACAAGATAGTTCTACCCAAGGAGATGTCTATTTCTCCAATTTTCAATGTGAAGGAATTTATTCAATACAAGGGTCTAGATATAGACGTGGGAAAGTAAAGTACAAAGGTGATTAAGGATGTGGAAGAACTCCAAGTACCAAAATAGATCAAGCCACAAGTGGATAGAATTCTGGATTCAAGAGTGAAGAATAAGACTAGGAGTAAGAATTATATGGAGCATCTAGTCAAATGGGAGAAATTACCTGAGTCAGAGGCTACATGGATAGTAGAGAGTGACTTTAAGAAACATGGCATCAACATGGAGTTAATCACAACATAGGTAACTTGATCTTCTTGTTGTAGGGGGAGGATGATGCAGGATCATCTTAAGGTCTAATGGAAGAACTTTGCAACATTTTGGCTTGTACGTGGTTTTAGCCAACCACAAAGGTAATAAGGACTAATTATAAAGTCCCAAGTTTGTTTTTGTGTATGTTTAGAGGTAAGATTGTTTAGAGTCTAGTGTTTTGTGTGATCAATTAGGCTCTAGTGTCAAATTCCTATGAAAGTTAACAAAGGGTCAAAGTTTGACCAAGACTCCAAAATGGAGTGGAACTTGTGATTTTGATGTTTTTAAGTGTTTTAAGGTCTTATGTAATGGTTTAGAGTCAAATTGAACCATTGAGAGTAGTGGAATGTCAAAGTGGCAAAAGTTGTAAAAGTTTCTCATGACAACTTTGCAACTTTGAAAAGCTATCATGACAACATTTCCTAAAAACTAGGAGATAGATTTAATGGTGTTCAAATCCAAACCGAAGGGTCCAAACAAGTGGGGTTAGAATATATAAGGTCAAAAAAACCCTAATCTAAGGGTTGTAAGTGTTAGTGTACGGACTCTGCTTTGAGGAGGGAATTGAACTGTGTTTTGTGACAGAGCCTTCATCCAGTCATTTAATGGATTGAAAGGATTGAATTAATGCATTGAGAATTTAATTTTTGTTATTTAGTTTCTTTGTGTGGCATTGGTTTGGTTTTTTAGTTCTTTTGTTTATCATTTTGTAAATTTCTTGAGTTTCACTGGTTCACTGCCTGGTTCAGAGCCAGACTTGTAAAAAATGAGCCCCACTTGAGTTCCCATGGTTAAAATTCCATGGCCACTTGGAATCAAGTAGGGGACCTTGTATACAATGTAGATATTATCTGTGGAGTCATTTTGTGGAGGGAAGCTAATTTTTCCATCAAGCCCTAGGCGAGTGTAGAGGCATTCTGGTTAGGAGCTTGCATAGAAGAGCAACATGAAAGGTTTCTATATGGATTGGTTTGTGCCAATAAATGGCTGGATAATGTAGGGGTATGTGTCCTTGATAAATGAATACAAGGAGGATATTGGAGGAGTTGTATGGATCACTAAATGAATGCAAAGAAATTAGACTAGTTCATATGCCCTAAAAACCCAAGAAAATAGGGGTTTGCTAGAAGTGCTATGTACGGACAGCTTGAAGACCTAAAACCTAGAAAATCCTTGAGCCTAGGGTGGTCTTAGAAAGAATCCATAGTTATTCAAGTGGTTTGTTAAGGGAATTTTTGAGGAAATTCAAGAATTGAGTTTCTTGGAGGCCTAATTAGGCTAAAAAGGCTACAAGGCCTAAAATCTTGAAAAGAATGAACTCGACTAGAAAACTTTGAAAGAATCCATCCAAGTGGACCAAAATTGGTTGAAGGTGACCTAGGAATGGTTAGGATTATCATTCCTATTTCCAAGAGCATATTGGGAGCAAGGTGGATCAATGGAGCCTATGGGTGCATTATTGGATTGAGAGAGATAGTAGAGTGAATTGAAGTTGGTGGTGAGTTCTAAGGGAAGTAGGGGATCATAGAATTTTCCTCTAGATAGGGTAGAGAAAGATACCCTAGGAAGACCAAAGAAAGGTATTAGTTAGAGAAAGAGTTCTCTTGTGGTTAGAGCTCCCCATCAACATCTGTGATCCATTTCTTGGATAAGACCTCCTCATGAATTACCTTACTCCATTGCTATGTTTCTGTTCGACAATAAGACATTTGATTTCCCCAATTTGTACAAAGTTTAGATCCCAAGGATCCTCTCCCTTAGGACTGTCATGATTGCTACTTGACTAAAATTTCTTTCTCCTATCCCAACCAGTATCATGCTACTCCTTCCACTTAACTTCTTCACTAAAACAAAAGACTATGGAATCAAATTGATTTCTCAATAAAGGAGTCAACCTATACCTTTTCTCTCCTTGATGAAATAGATAGGTGTTTGTGTACCCATCATGTAAAATCTCCTTGAACATTTCCATGACCTACCAAGGATTAAATAGCCACAACTCATATGCATAACATCACACAAAACCCTATCATGGTATCCTCCAATAGAAAACTCAATCATAACTTGATCCTTAACCAATATATTCTAATTTGTAATCACCCAAGTTGCATAATAAGGACTAGAATGTGGAAAAAATTTCACATGCAACTTGTTAACATCCTCATATGAAACCAAATTGTGACATGTACCTAAATCAATTATGAGTTGGCATACCTTCCCTTGGATCAAATAATTGGATCTACAAATGCTTGGATTGTGTGGTTGTCCTCTTCCCACTAGCAAAAATTTGTTAGAGTAATTATATTTTACACTTATTAATTAAATCACATCGGTTTAATTAATTAAGTTGTTTATTACTTTGTTTACTTAAACTATCTCTTAGGTGCATTATAATTAATATTTATAATAATTATTAATGTGCAACCTAGCTTTTCTAGTATTAGGGTTTCGTTCACCTCTATAGGTTGAACTTTGTAGTTCTTTTTTCATTAACTCATATTATAATTTTGCTCTCACATTTTGAGTAACTTCTAAGTTTTGATTTTTCCTCCTTTTTGCTTCTCTCTTGTAACAGGTTATTTGCATTCATGTATTCTTGGCATTCTGTGGATTTGTATTTCTCAAATCCTACATGGTATTAGAGCTTCCCTGCTGCCTGGTTTGGAGGTCTTGAAGCTGTGATTAGAGGATGAAAACCTTAGCTTCTTTTGGGTTTCTTCTTCAATATGAAAGATACATTTTTTTCTGGAGCACTTTGAGCCAAAATAGACACCACCATTGTGCTTAGAAGGCCCAGGAGATCAAATTTTCATATAAAGTTGGCCATATTTGGCCAAAGTAGCATCTGGGTATTTTTTGCTCCTCAAGGTCGTACGACACGCTTCCTGAGGCAAAAAATAAAGTTAAAATTAAAAAAACCCATTTAGGGATTTTTTTGGGGCATAGCACCCACACGCTTGTACCATGTCACCCTAGCCTAGCCTACGCCCGGACCCCGCCAGCGCGCCACCAGCCGGCCGCTCAGTAGCGCTGTCGTCACAACGCTGCCCGGGAGCCGCCGGAGCGCCTGCCAGGTGCCGCTGCAAGCCAACCCTCCCATGACATCATCATTCCAAGGGGTGACATCAGTATTTCAATGACTTGTCATTTTTCTGGCCAGATAGTCCCTTGACGTGCAGACGACCGTCAAATTTTTTGTCGTCTCTGTGTTTTTCCAGAGAGCTCATTTTTGGAGGTGCAGTTGGTTTTTTGGCCGTAACTTTTGCATACGGTGTCATTTTTTAGAAAATGAAATATCACTGGAATGCTCTTTGCGAGCTAAAGACAATGATGCTAGTTTCATTTTCTGATTCAAGTGTTTGAGTTCCTATTTTTGGCATTGAAGCAGAGGCTTCAGTTTCCACTTGATGCATATGTACGGGTGGTGGACAAGATTTTATGCAAATGAATGATTTAACTTCAAGGATTCAATTAAACTATGCTTCATGAACCCACCAAATGCTTCAAAAGTATATAAATGAGAACAATCCATTTCCCAATGGAAAATATGAATAGATATGACCCTATTTGTTTAAATTAGGAATTATTCAAGTGGTTATGGATTTCTCCCAAATACCCAAGAACCCAATTTATCAAAATTTTCTAACAGGCCTAACTGCATTGTCTTGTAGCCCTATAGTGACCTTCACAAGACCTTAACTCCAAAATTTCCCAAAGAATTAGATGGAATAATGAGGGATTCAGATACCCTCTATCCTGTACTTAAACATATTAAAAGGTTCACTATTGTTATTTTCGAGCATGTACTATTGTTCACACTCCGTGACCCCAAAATGCATAAAAATGAGAAAATTAACAAAGGAAATATATGAAATACTTTAGCTTTAGTACCCAACTCCTGGACAGTGTCTTATTATGCTTCCAAATGCTCAAATACCAAGGGAATTTGACCTAGACCCCCTACAACATCAAAAACCCCAATTTTGGTGTTTCAAACCCTTGATTCTAGGGCTTTCTAAATCTCTATTTTACAAGAACTTTTAGACACAATTGAAGGCTGTTTCACCTTACACTCAACATACTAAATAATTCCAAAAAATAAAAGATACCCCTCATTTAATTAGAATGTCTGCTGCAATACCCATGTCACCAATTTCAATGCATTTCCACCATTTGCTAATTGTGATCACCTTTTTCTCCAACTTATCTACACATAATATTTTAGAAAGTATATTACATGTCAAATAGACATCATCCCATTAATTCAAGGCCTTAAGAGTTCATGGGCTGATGATTTGTTAATAAGAAATCAGAATATTAGTAAGAGAATTCAGATTGTAACTGTCAAGATTCAAAAAATGTACGGAACAACAACACACAATGTTAATCAAAGCATTTAAAAAGGTATTTAATTGATGTACCAAGTCTTTAAATGCATTTTTGTCTTGTCCCAAATCAAAACATTCAACAATTATACCAATAGACTCCAAAGTTTGCAAAAAATTGAATTTTATTGATTCACTGTGTTCTATCCGTATAACTTCTGATCTCTCCTTTACAATGACTTTCTCCTTTAATATTTAACCTTCCTATAACTATATCTACCAACTTTTTTCATTTGTTGATTAGTTTAAAGTTTAATATACTTAAAAACCCATTTCCCTCCAAAAAGACCACATAGCCATTACATTTGAAAATATGAATTTCTAATTAATGAAAAAGGCTTTATTTTAATGTAAAAACTTCAACTATTGACCCCTAATGCCTATGCAGGACTTACTCAACAACCTTAGATCACTTTAAATCCTAAATGATTCCTTGGACTCTACTGGTCCACTTATAATGCATAATTAGTCCTTTTAGGATCATTTTGACAATCTTTACAATCATATGATATTGAAAGCCATTATAGGCTCTAGGACCTTGTAATTGATATGTTTTCCCCCTTTGGAATATTTATTCATCTCATTTTCCCTCTGATCCTCATTGAATTTTTTCAAGGGCTTCATGGTCTTTAGACCCTGATTGGATGTCCTTGGTTCCCCTGCACCAAATCATCCCTTGGACAACTGCGTCCATAAATCGATCTTCTTCTTCTCGTGTTCATTCTTCTCCTTGGGGGCACTTTTACTTGCAGGCTTCAAATATGAAAAGGGATTCCGGTTCTCATTGTCACTTGCAAGACTATGATGACTTGAATCAGGGAATTATTGATAGGAAAAATCTTGATCATCCTTGTCAGAAACCATTATGTGTGGTACACACATCATCTTCTTATTTGAATCCTTCTCTTTTTGAGTTCCAATTCAACAAAATTGTCTTGTCTTAAATACCTTCTTCCTAACATAAATTTACCACTTATATGTTATAGAGTTTCAAAAGTAGAGTTGCCACTTTCTTTATTAGAAATAAATTAATATCTCACTGTTGTTGGTTCCTATCTCTAGTAGAGTCCTAATCTTCATATTATTACCAAAGATTCTAAGAGTTCTTTAAAATATCTTTACAAACAACTCTCCAATAGAGTCGCCAATCTGTTGGTGCTCAAATCAACAGATTGGATTTTCTACGGACTTGCCAATCCAATGCTGGAAAACCCAATTGATTTGGCCAACTAAAAAGTCACAACCAAAGAAAGGTTGGAAATTCTGCAATTTTGGATCTGTAGGACCAAGACTGGTAGGCATATACCTTAAACTTATCCTTCAAGTCTTAAGGATTTTTTATAGAAGATAGAACAAAATTCAAATCCTCTCTCTTAAGTATGGAAAAGGAACTTGAAAGAAAATCAAACTAAAATATGTTGGAATTATATTGGAATGATGTACTAAGAGGCGAGGGGTTAATCAGTACCTCTAAAAATTTTCTTGGTTAGCCCATTAACCCTTATTCATCAGTTTGTAAATTATCTTATCTAACTGTTCATCTTTCTTTATGTATATGAAATCATATAATAAGTTCTTTAATATGTAACCATACAAGAAACATTCATGAAAAATAGATAACACATAACACAAGATATGATATTGCAGAAAACTCCTGTTAGGAAGTAAAAACTACAGTGGGGATTGTTACCCATAAGACCTCACTATCTATAGATAAGAAGGGGCTGGTTAAGGCTTACAATTGGTTACTACTAATGACCTACCCTATTAGGAGTATTATAGTGGAGACCTATTAAGATCTACTTTGTTTGAAGCTTTAACAACACTGTTAAGTGTGCACTCTGTTAAGAGATTTGTAAAGAACGGTTAAGTCCACCTTCTACAAAAGGATTTTAGATGTGATGCACTTGTTAGAATGAAACTACATAAGTCTTTGATCTGATGATGTATGCAATCTCTAATTGCTGATAATAGATCCAATAAAGCTTCCTATGTATGAGTAATCATCCTTCCATTATTGAATAATACCTTTATCTGCTCGTTGGTAGCCTCTGTGTGTTCTTGACAACTGATATAATCTATTTCTAAAATTTGCATGAATTCTGCCTTCTGCTCCTTAGATTCTCATCGTGGCTATCAACAATAATGAATTAATAACTCACAATTGATTGAACATCTATTTATACTAGATTTTAGCTCTATTCTTGATTCACGCTTCACAAGTTAACTCTAGATCCAAGGTTTACAACTTGACCTTGACCTTTAGTTAGATATGTTTTAGATCCATTAGGATGCTTTAAAACATTCACATAAAGCTTGCTTGACCCTCAAGTTATGATTTAAAACAAATTAAAACTCTATAAATAGAATTACATTGCTTTATCTGACGTGTAAAACCTCAGATCCACTATTTGCGGGTTCTCTAACTGACTGTCGGTTCCGACGGTCAGTTTTCTTTGTCGTCGGTTTTTTTTTCTTGAACTTGTTGTTGAGTATGCCTTCTCTGTTTCATCAATTTTGTTCTCAAAATTGTGTGTTCGGTGATGATCTCAATGTTATGTCATTGACCCATCGGTGATGTCCTATTCACTTCATCGGTGCAACACTTGTCAGTGTTTGTCAGTCAATTCCATACTTAGTATTTTCTTGTGACCTTTGTGTTCTATCAGGTATGCTCACTGTCCACCGGTAATGCTTGTAGTCCACCGATAATGCTTGTACCAATGATCTCTGTCAATATTTTTCACTAAGTGCAGTAATAGAAAAATTAATGTCATCAATCTCCCCCTTTGACATTAGTATTAAAAATATGATATGTGCAACATACTAGGTGTATTAGTATGTACACCTGTGTATACTCCTTCCTTAGTAATTTGAATAACTCCCTCTATGTATATGCCGGTAAGTGTAAGTATATATACATATCCTTATGTACTTTTCTTTTCCCCCTTTTTATGATATATATTGTACATAACTATCTTTATATATCTATTTCTGTGTGCATAAATATTGTCACACTTCTATGAATCATTCCATTCAAGGTTGCTCAAGAATGAGGCCTCAAACATCGATCCATAGCTCTCTAGTCATGGATGTGTAAAAATGTAAAATGAAGGCCCTCAGATTGACCTAATTGTGTCTATTGCAAATACACCATGAAACGAGAGATTCGAATGCATGAAAATGAAATCTAATCTAAATGATAACAATGCATATTAGTCTATGAAAGGAAATATGAATGCAAATATAATATATGGAAATAAACATGATTCTAATCTATATGAAGAGCCATGAATGCAAGAATAAAGAAAACAAGAAGAGAGCTTGAGTGCTCAAATTCTCCTCCAAAATTGCTCTCCAAACCTGCAGCATAACAATA
>MU225952.1:680671-682082 GCA_018584345.1 Thuja plicata | reverse complement strand
CTTGTAGCCCTGTTTTGGGAAGTGACTAGGAAACTTAGTGAAAAGTTGAAAGAAGTGTGTTTTAGGACTTAGTGATTGGTCCTAAGGATTTTTGGAGGTGTATCACCATCAGAGAAAGGTGGTAAGGCAGTTATTGAAAGTTTGATTGAAAGCATTAGCAATTTGAGCAGTTGGACCCCAAAAGACTAAGAAGACAAACCTTCCACTGTTGCACTTTGCATCATTATCATTAAGAGGAGTAGAAATATTCTTACCATCATCATCATCATCATCATCTTTTTTAATACTAGTAGGAATAGAAATATCTGCATTAGGAGTAGGGTTTATAATAGGAGTTTGGTCCTCCAAGATATCAATAATACCCCTTTAAATTCATCATCTTTGACCTTGGAACAATCATGAACTTCATTTTCTACAATAACAACATCTCTTGCAATATGTACCTTGTTAGTAATAGCATCATAAACTCTATAACCTTTAGGAGATTCATCATACCCAACAAAAGTTAAGGAAGAATATTTAGAATCAATTTTATGCCTTATTTTTAGGTGTGTGAACACAAGCAATAGATCCTAAAAATTTCAAGTGTTGTAAATCTGGTTTCCTACCAGACCATGCTTCCTCAGGAGTTATATTTTGAAAAGATTTAGTAGGAGTTCTATTAAGAATATAAGTGGCACAAGACATTGCTTCAGCCCAAAACTTGTAATGTGTATCTTTAGCATGTAACATACATCTAGCCATTTCCACAATAGTTCTATGCTTCCTTTCTGCCACATCATTTTGTTGTGGTGTATAAGGGACAATAAGTTGATGTTTTATACCAAAAGATCTTAAGTAAGAATGAAAAGCATTATTAACATATTCAATACTATTATCTATTCTAAGTATTTTAAGTTTAGAACCAGATTGCCTTTCCAAAAACATATAAAGTTTAGAAAATGTGTCAAGTACTTGATCTTTAGTATGCAAAAAATAAATCCAAATTCCTCTAGTAAAATCATCCACAAAGGTTAGAGCATACTTTGAACCTTTTATGGAGATGTTCCCCATTGGACCCAAAAGATCACTATGACTAAGATGTAACTTATGAGATTCCCTCCATGAAGTACCATGCATAAAGGGCTCCCTTTTCATTTTTCCACTCATGCACCCTTTGAGGTCCTACCCCGACCCATCATAGCTCAGCTGATATTTTCATATTTTTCTTACCAGGATGATACATTATTTGATACATTGATTTATGGGATAGTGATTTCATAACATTTGATATTATGTGATGATGTTTTTTTGATGATGCTAGGATTTACTTTTATATGCTTTAGATACAATGATCTTGATGTTATGATATAGTAGAATTATTTGGTTTATGAATTCTATGTTTTGGAATCTCAATTATGTTATGTGGAAA
>MU225952.1:670671-675671 GCA_018584345.1 Thuja plicata | reverse complement strand
CACTAGTTAGGTGACCATCTTTACCACAATAAGTACAATGTTGTTTTTTATTTTGTTGACTATTGTAATTATTATTGTATGATGGCCTAGAATTAGACCTGTTATTTTGATTATAGCTATTTGAATAACCATTATTATGATGATTATTGTTACGAAAGTTATTTTTGTTATTGGAATAATTATTATTATGATGATTAATATTAGAAGTATGAGATTTATTACTTTGATTTTGAGTTTTAGAAAAAAAAGCATGTTCAAAAGATTTAATAGTACCAAATCGCAATAATTAAGCCTCCTCTGGACGTAATTTTTTTTGAAAGATAGCATCTGTAGAAACTTCAAGTAGATGTTTAAAATGAAATAGAAATGAAACATGAGTTTTTCATTGATGGTAATTAGAAATATTTAGTTTAATTTCAAGAATTAGAGTAGACATGATTAATTAAAGAAAGAGATGGATAAGTTATCTTAAATAAAGTGAATTACAATGAATAGATATAGATCAAGATTAAGAAATATAAATATAACGTATTGTTAACTTTCCAATTGAATAGATAAACATATATATAAAGAATTTAAACTTTTAATTTAAATGGTGAAACAAATTTTAATTACAAAGAATTAAAGAACCAACAATAGAATTTGGTTAGTGTACGCCTCTCTTTCAATTCCCATAGCTTTCCAAAGGCGAGGGTTAGTAGCAACGGTTTCACAAATGAATGTAAATCAAGTATATAATGACTACTAAATGAATAACAGAAACGTGAGCAATAAAATGTACAAGCAAGAGAAGGGAAGACAAATAAATGCAAACCCCACGATGCTTGAAGCTTCTATTATTTCTCTCTACTCCTTCCAAAACGTTGTTCTTGATGCTTAGTATTGGTGGGGCAGCGTCTATGACTTGAGAAGCTTCGAGAATTTGACAATTGAAATGTGTGTTTGTGGTCGCAAGATGGCTTGAATGGTAGAACCAAACTGATGGAGTAATGGCGCATGAGAGCTTGAAATCTTGGACCCTTCAAATGGTTATGAAGGGTTTATTATATAGGATTTGGTGATGATATGAACGGTTGAGATCAATCCCAGAGATGGGGAGATGAATGGTTGAGATCAAAAGGAATAGGAGAGGTCTTCAGTAAACTCCACCTCTTTATTTGGTAAAGAGGAGATAGAGTTTGGTTAACTGAAGAGCTAATTATGAGTTGCCTTTTTGAACTGAAGAGGTGGGTGAAGTTACCCATGTGGACTCGAGAGATGGGTGGAGTAACCTATGTGATGTAATTGGAGTTATCTCTTTGAAGATAAATGAAAATTTAATTCATTTATTTAATAATTATTTTCAACATGTGAGATAATTGAATTCTTTTTGAATAAGAATTGCTTTATTTGATGAAATTAAATTAATTTAATTGAAATTAATTCAATTGCAAGAATTTAATTAGTAAGTTTAAATATTTGAATTTAAACTATAGGAAATTGAGTTTAATTGATCAATTAATGGTAATTAATCAATTAAAGCTATTTAATTAAATAAAATTAATTATTTGGAATTTGATTAAATGATTTGGGGGATGAATTTAGAAGACAATAGATGATTTAATTAATGATTAAAAAACTATTAATTAATAGATGAAGATTAGTGTTTTTAAAGTAAAGTCGCAAGCTTGTCCATTTTAGGGTGTCTACATTTTCCCCTCTTTGATGCGATGTGACTTGTCATAGTGTGTCAAATATTTTTTGATTTTGCCCTAGCTTGCCCCGACCTTTAGTAGGTGTATTTATGCCCCCTCAACAAATTTGAGCAAAAAGTCACAAGACGAGCGTTAATTTGTTTAAACTACAATTTGTGGAACTGGGTAACTGACGGATTTGAAAAATACCTGAAAATGCCCCTGTAATTGACCTTTGAAGTTTTCGGGGGCCGAGAAGAAATTTTGGAGCTCCTAGGTGAAATTAGGGTTTTTCAGAACCCTTATAAGTAGTTAAGACAACTTTTCATTTTTCACTTTGCGATTTGGAGCTCTGATTATCTTTGGTGTAATGCCCAAAATAATCTAAGCAAAAACACAACAAATTTTTTTTTTTTGTTTTAATTATACAACTATTACGACAAAAAAATAAATTTACTAACAAGTTTCAACTCAATTCTAATGATGCGAAGCCCCGGGGGCGTAAACCCGTTTGGGCGAAAACACCTTTAAAATAATACATCGCTAGAGGACACTTATAAAAAGGAAGTATAAGAAAGGTCATACCAATTTTCTTTCTATTTCCATCCTCTACACATTCCTAGCGAACTTAAATTAAATCCGGAATCCTAAAAACCTAATATAGATAAAAACAATAATACTATAGTGATAAGCCTATTAAAGGGTGTCTTACCAAATTATTTATATCTTAGTTAAAAAATTTCACAAAATACAACTTTCATAAAAGAAAGCATAACACTAGTCCACGATCGTATTTGTATTTATAAAAAGCTTAGTAATTCTAGGGTAAAATTTAAAACTTAATTTATTTTACTAATCTCAACCAATTAATAAATACATATGAAAACTAGGTCACCTAGAAATTTAATAAAACTTCCCTGATAAAAATAATCTTCCGGTTTGTCCATATCGATAAAATTAGGGTGAATTACATTTATTAAGTTTATGGTTCATTATAATATAATATTAATAATTTTGCTAAAATAATCCTGTAAATTAATCCCTTATTAAAATGTAGATTCAGCAAAGATTAAGGTTGCTATGAAATTTAAATCTCAATTTAATAAAATATAATTTATTAAATCATTTATATATATAATATTTTTAAGAAGACAAGAGCCTTATTACCCAACCATATTTATAATTTATTTATGTTACTAAACTCACAAAATAATAATTTACTGATATAAATAAACTATGGGTTTAAATTTATAGTCGACATCAAATACTTTCAATGAAGAGATTATTAAATCAACTTCATTATGAACTTAATATACTAACATTTTAAATTAATCCATAAGTGAAATTGTCCCTCCAAACCCTAATTCAAAATTAGGGTTTGGAGCCTTATTAAAACATAAGGGAAACCCTAGAACTCAGATTTGTTCATTTGTTTTTTTTTTTTTTTTTCTATTGCAGGCAAAGGAGAAATGTTACATTGAAGAGAACATGGATTTCTTCAAGAAACCATGGGGGTTTTTGACCAGCAAGAGGCCTCATAACCCATATGAGATCCTCTCCTGTCAAGCCCCAAAAACATACCCATTTGCTTTGCAAATCTGGGTAATATCTTTATTGGCTCAAAAAGTTTCCTGCAAGTTTAGAATCGTGATCTTCTTTTACTACTCTCTTTTTTTAAAATGTCGTTCGTATGGTTGCATATTGAAACGCTTTCATTTAGTTTTCTTTTATCTAGATTTGTTGGCTGTGGCAAAAGAAACGGTTCTATCTGTTCCTAGATAGAACCGAATTTCTGCAAAATGCCCGATATCGATAGATGGAAGATTCATACATTCCAGTATGAATATCATTTCATTTTCTTCTGCAACAAGGAGGAGGAATTGTTTATGTTTTTTTTTTCCCCTCTTGGCACTGTTGTGGCTAAGGATCCATAGCCGTGACGCTGTCATAACTCTATGGCAGCACTGGACTGAAAACAGAGGCCGAATGATAGCTGTGCCTGTGACTTTAAAGTCAAGGCTGCGTTGTTTTGTGCGCATAGCATATAGCATAAAACCTGTGTTTGATTGATAAGTTTTTTTTTTTAATGTATTAGATGCAACATATAAGATTGCAAAGTAATGATCTGCTTGAAAAAGTCACTCTGCTATATCTACTGTATCTTCCTTATGCAGAAACGTATGTCTTTTGGTATTACTCCGGCTGCGAATTAGTGTTGTCTGGCTTGTTTTCTTTTACAAATATCTTAAGTCATGAATATAATAGTAGATGTTATATTCAATACATTGCAATGTATTAAATACAACATATAATGTCATATATGTTTTAGCGCGACAGAGGGTAGTCTGGCTGTACAAATGAAAGCAGCACCATATTAGTTGGAGTAAACAGTATGAATGAGCTGTTAAAAAGCTGCGCTACCATATGAAATAACAGGTAGTGTATGCTGAATAAGAAACATTGCAATAGTGGAGGGAGCTTATTGCATGCAGATTTTAGTTTAAATTTCATCATTATAATATAGTATATTATATACTATACATCCTCAGATGTATAGTATATGATATATTATATTATATATCTACTGTGTATAATCCAAAAAGTAACAGTGAGAGTTAATCGCTCATTGTTAGTTGTTTATTTTTATTATAGTATAGTATATTATATACTATTCATCTATTAGATGTATAGTATGAAATATATTATATTATATACTGCACTAAGCTATATTATTGATTCTTATTTTGAAAAAGATCATCGCATGAAAGATTTAATAGAATATTATTATTATAACATAGTATTTAATATAATATGTTATTATAAAATAGTATATAATATAATATGTTTATATAATATGTTTAGTATATAATATATTATGTTATATAGTCTACTAATCTATGTTATTCTGAATTCATTTATGTACAGTACATACTATATAGTATTATGTTATTAATATTACGATACTATTAACTTAATGGATTCATTAAATAAGTTATATAATATATATATATTATATATTATACATTAAGTACATATAATAAATAATATATATATAATCACATCATTTATAATTAATCCGTAATTAATCTAAATATGAAGTATTAAGAAAAATTAGCTTCCAAAGGAAACATATTCTGTTGTACTATTTATTTTATGATTTCACATTGCTTAATCGTTTACTGATTCTAATTCATATTTTTTCATTTGCAGGTGACTCCAGAATAAACCATAAGGAAATGTCCAAAGAGGAATTGGTTTAATATTTTAGTTCAGTTCTGATTGAAAATTGTATTTGTAAATCACTAGTATAAAGAAAATGAGCAGTTT
>MU225952.1:656953-669228 GCA_018584345.1 Thuja plicata | reverse complement strand
TAGCAACCCCCAAAAACCAGATTTCTTACTACTTAAAACCATCCCAAATTAGTTAGGTTTCTAGGTTAGAACAAAAATGACACTTTCCCTTCCACATGTTTAAGGAAATCAATTTCAACATGACCAACTTGGTGAACAGCTAAGCAAGGATTTCCAATTTTCGTGCATAACAAAAATGACATAATTGGGGGGACTTAAAGGTGGCCTAGGAAGGTGAAAAAGTAGGAATTGAGCCCCCCAACCAAAGTCCTAACATTGGGGTACTCAAATTTGCATCAAACCATATCCTAGGGCTTCCCAAAACCTCTTAAAATAACCAAAGATTTATGCATCCAAAAATGAGGTTTGTTTAACAAAGTTTCCTTGATCTCATACACCACCTACTAGCTTGGGAACTGTTCAATATTAAGGAGGAGGTGGGGTCCAAAATCCACATCACATGCCACTACAACTAAAGTGTCAAATGACACATCACCAAACAGAATACATATCACAACCTATGTGGCATGCTTTGTGTGCAAAACATTTAAACATTTACACAAAATAAAAATCATTACAATTTACAAATTAAACCATTATCAATCATACATAATCAATCACCACATTCACAAAAGAAAATACAATACAATGAGGTCACGCTCTCTCACTAGAGTCGACCTTGGTTTTTCAGATTGCACTTGGTCTTATCTTGTTCCCCCGAATTAAACCATGGCCATATCCCTGCATGCTCAAACTCGATGTCAGTACCTTATGAAAACAAACTTATATTAATAAACATTTCAACACAAGATGATAGCATCTTTTAAACAATATACATGTGTATACATCTACATCATATAACATTGCATATTTGCAGAAGCAAGTGTTAGCATCATAATCTAGAACCATGATTTCATTAATGAACATAATATCAAAGATAACAGAAAAAAGCTGAATACATATATCAAGGTATAAAAATAAGCATATGTATAGATATAAAGAGTACGGTAACTGTGATCATCAGCAAAACCTGTAACAAGCTACTCATAAGGTCCAAAAGACGGCATGCAATAACCATAATGTCAATACTCAAAATATCATCCTGATGAGTCAAGTGTCAAAATGAAAAGTCAGACTAGGACAAGTCAGGGAAGGACCTCACATTTGGTAAGTTGCTTCTGATTTCTGCCTTCTTTTTCTTCCTATTTTCGAGCGATGGCGGGGCTTCCGGGTGTTGTGCATATCTTTGATTGAGTTTTTTCATACCACCGACCTCCTGGCTCTAGGTGTCCGATGAGTTTCCTCATGTTGCATGTCATTAATTGCATTATTTTTAGCTTTTAAAATTTGTACCTTTTTGAAAAATTTAACTGTTTGCCACAATCGACTGCAGTTTTGCCGCAATTGCAGTTTGAATGCCGCAATTGCCAGTTTTATGCCGCATTTGATAAAAGTGTTGCACTTGCATTTATAAAATTCCACAATTGTAGTTTGTTTGCCACACTTGCAGTTTAATTGCCACAATTGCATAAAAGTACCGCAGTTGACTATGTTTATTACCACAATCGAGTTTTTAACACTGTCTGCCTAATGTTTTTGTCAGTTATCTGTGTCTTTTAGCTTCTGTTACTTTCCTCACTGAATGAAACTGATAATTTTCTATATTTCACTCTATGTGCAGTTCACTGGGTGTATCTTACACTGTTAGGAGTCCAGACCAGCGAGACTTGTTTATAGATTACAGCTGACTGAGGATGAGAGGTCAGTACTGCGTGCTCTAGGGTTATACTAGATATGTTACATGCCTAAGATCATGACCAATAGGGGTCTAATCTCTGCTCTTGTAGAGCGGTGGCATTCTGAGACATGCACTTTCTGGTTTCCCACTGGGGAGTGCACCGTGACCTTGGAGGATGTGTATCGCATCCTCCAACTCCCTATCCAGGGCGAGTTGGTAGAGTATTCCACACGCCCTAGTATCATTGCTTTGAATGAGATTTCTGGACTTCCCTGGGATCAGCTCAGGCTTTTGGGAGGTTATGACATTCCTTGGTCGAGATTCAGTCTGGGCCTTGATAGACTATCCACACTGCTGGGTAGTCTGATTTGTGGCATCCTATGCCCTGATCGGCGTTAACATGGTTTTTCTGTTGGGTTTGGTAGCATCCTTCAGAGTATGGTCCGAGACGATACCATCTTTGCTTGGGGCCCATGCATGTTGGCACACATGCATTTCCATATGTTGTATGTGGCTTACCTTGATGGTAAGTCACTTGGTTGTGGTGCCACGTTATTACAGATTTGGGCATGGGAGCATAAAGCTATCTACCGTCCTGTTGGTGCCTGTGCTCTCTCGGCCGATAGGCCGTATGTATATATGTATGATGGTGTGATTGTTCAGACCCATATGGGTCATCTTTCATAGTGGCGATAGCAGCTAGATATGATTCCATACTTTATTTGGAGACCTTATAGAGATTGTCCTGTTTGGGATGGAGAGGACATCCATCTCCCCTTTTGTTGACAGTGGAGGTACCTGATTGGCCATGTGAGTGATCATGTTCATATGATTGATTTTCATAACACCGATAGGGTGTTACGATAGTTTGGAGAGTAGCAGGATGTGTCAGACTCATATGCCTATTTTTCTTAGAGGTCCAGGGATGCTCATGTTTGGGGTGCCGTAGTGTCACTGGATGCTGCTCGCACAGAGTTCTTAGGGTTGCTACCTGTTGCATGGACCTGGCATTCTGCCACTGTGGATCTAGGTTTGTCTTGCTTCTATTATGCTTATGTACTTCCTTTTTTCTCTCTGGTTATGCACATATCCTGTAATGTTTTTATATGTCTTGATCTACTCTGATACTGATAGTTGATTTTCCTTTTGCAGGCACTACACCATAGTTTGATGCACACTGGTTACAACATCCACCTATTGCCTTGACAGATGTTTCTTGTCCTATTTTAGAACTATCATGAGGAGGGCTCGATGAGTATGGTGTGGTAGGGGAGGCCATGATGGAGGGAGGGGTGGTGGATGTGGAGGGAGGGATGGGGGTCGAGATGGTGGATGGGGGAGAGGCGGGAGAGATGGTGGGAGGGACAGAGGATGAGGGAGAGGTGATGATGGAGGAGATGATCCTGGTCCCGGGGGTGCTAGAGGTGGAGTTAAGATTGGAGTTGGCCAGAGTGGTGGTCAGTATAGAGTTGGGATGGGCACCATTTTGGAGGATGAGGAGGCTTTGGAGGAGGAGGCACCCCAGTTAGTTCAGAGGGTGTACAGACGTACCACTGCAGTTTTGGCTCCCAGGGAGGAGGATAGGGTTGTGATTGAGGATGTGGATATTGATCTTGTAGATATTAATGTGGAGTCTCTTGATGAGAAGAGTGCAGAGATAGGGTCCTCGGGGGAGAGTGGCAGCAGTAGGAGCAGCACTGGGGAGAGCTCCGAGAGTGGGGGTGATTCCATGGTGGTCAGGCGGAGGTGGGGTGAGGGGCTGGGTGGAGAGGCAAAGGAGGGAGATATGGATGTAGCCATGGGTGGTATGGGTGATGATCCATTAGTGGTTGAGTGACTCTCATAGTAGGTTCAGGATTTGTAGACCTGTCTTGCTTTATCCAATACCTGTGTGACCATTTTGGAGGCCCGTGTGACAGCTGCTGAGTCCAGAGAGCGATAGGCTCAGGTTGAGGTCTATGCATTCATTGACAGTGTACAAGATGTTTCTCAAAGAGATATTTTGGATAGATATTACAGATCTATGTGAGAGGCTTAGAGGGAGATAGAGTATTGGAGACGACACTATAAGGGTGCAGTTTCAGTTGTGCAGAGAGTGCCTAGTTACACCGCATCACAGAGATCCAGCAGGGCTCAACGGTCGCAGAGTAGTGGTGTCTGAGCTCCTAATTCCTCTCACAAGATAGATGTAGATATGCCTCCCCCTTGTGCTCCTCCTAGTGAGGGTGGGGGTAGCTCTCTTTGATATGCACCTTGTACCATTTTTTGTAGTGATTCATTGTATACATTGAGTAGTACCATTTTTCGTATCTGGATACACTGATATATATATGATATACATGTTGATTACCTTCTTTGTTCAAACTTGCGACCTTTCATTTATACTCAGATATTTTTGATTTACATGAGATGCAGCTATGTTCTGATATGATGTGCAATGGTTTACTTTTTTATATGTATGCTTCTATGTGATTAGTGGTTTAGATGATGAGATGTATATGCAATGTGTTTCTATTTATGCAAACTCGTATATGGATGATTTTACTTTCCTATGATACTGACATGTCATGCAGGATGGTGTTAAATGAGATGCATGGTTTTTTATGCTTTATCATGTATGCAACTACCATGTTTTTGTACTTTTCTGATGCACTTAATGAATGAATGCAATCTACTATGCACAAAATATCTGAGTAATGCATGTGTTAGTTTAGAAAGAAGTTAGTTTGGATAGATGTACTCTGAGATTGATCTAATAGAATGTAATGATAGAAAATTTTTCTTTTTTTTTTGCATTTTATGGATAGATATGATTTGATAGAAAAGATGAATGTCCCAAGTCCCTACCCCTATTTCCAATAATTTTCATCATTGCATCTTTTTTATATTTTCTGATATTCTGGAAGAGCGTCGAATGATCCAGATCACATACCACCTGGATACTATCATGACCTCTTAATAGCAGAAGGAGTAAAGAGATTGGATAGAAAAAGACCCATAGTGCACCCAAATATTGACCATCTAGATTCACCTATGTTCCCTATTTGAAAAGAAAGAGAGCCAAAAGCACCCAAATATTGACCATCTAGATACCACTTGTCCTCTGAATTAATCTAAAACAAAGAAACCAAGATAGAACTCCTATGCACCCAGAGTCCATCTGGATAACACTGTGAGCTCTTGATTTTTGAAAGGGAAAGCCAAGCAAACAAGATAGAAATCCTACGCCCCTAGAGTCCATCTAGATAGCATCATGAGCTCTTGGTTGCAACATAAAGGGAAAGACCATAGAAACCAAGATAGAACTCCAAAGCAACTCAGAGTCCATATGAATATTGCTACGAGCTCTTGATTCTATAAAGAAAACAAGCAAAATAAAAGAGAAGGAATGTCCAATTCTTTCCTAGGTTTAAGCTCAGATCGTGGAACTGTGCGATTGTCAGATAAGTGACAGTGCCTACCGCATTTATCCTAAATCATCATGGCCCTGAAATCAAAGTGAACATTCAACAGACAACAATCAAAGAAAATAAGTCATGATCTATCATAGCTACTCTCCTCACATGGTGGATCCTGGAGTAGCATAAGAACACCCCAAAATATAGGCTGACATCTGACTAACTTGACTGACCTAGTCAACATTTTTGTGTGGTTCCTCGATGCAGTTGGATTCTCTTGATTGGCTCAACTCTTTGTATAGGCTTGGTTGGCTCAATTGATTTGATCGTGTTGGCAGATGATTAAGCTGTGTCAGATGGGCCAAATGTGTGTTCGAAAAGCTCATGATTGTGACAATATTGATTGATAGATTTGATTTCTCTGATCATATTGGCAGCTGATCAAGCTGTGTCAGACATGCCCAATGCTTGTTCACAAAAGCTCATGATTGTGACAATTTGATTGATAGATTTTGGTTTGATAATTTGGCAGCTGATCAAGCTATGTTAGATGGGCCCAATGCCAATTTGCAAAGTCGATGATTGTGACAATTGATTGACTGGGCGTGCTTGCCCCTTTCTTTCTTGATAACCGAGTTGGTTTTATTTCTTGGGATTTTTGCAATTTTTTGATTTTTTTTGATGAAGTTTGGTTTTCTCTTGATTTTTGATCTTTTTAGGAATTTTAGAACTTTTGGAATTTCCCCCTAGTCTGGTGGACCAGTATTAACCATGGGTAAGTGCTTGGTGCTCATAGGGGTTTAGTGCTTCTAGAATTGCTTGGGATAGTCAGTCTTGCATTTTGAAGTGTGCTCAAGCTTTTGAAACTCATTGATGGTGAAGCTGGATTTGAACACTTGGCGCCTGTTTGCCAGGTTTTCACCAAGGTACCTACTCAATAGCACCTGATTGTCAGGTTTTCACTGAGAAAGCAATTGTGTTTTTTTCTTTACTTTTTTGCTTTTTTTGCTTTTTTGATTGTCACCAAGGTGCCTGATTGCCAGGTTTTCACCAAGGTAACTTATATATATATATATATATATATATTTTTTTTTAACTTTTTTGTATTTTATGGATATGTAGATAAATGCCTTAACCATAGAGACCTTAAAGGGTAGAACCTCTTCAGGTGCATGCTGTTGATGTAGCCGGGGAGATGATCTCCTTCTGGTGTTTCTAGTATGAATTCCCCACTTTGAGTAGATTTGACAACAACAAAAGGTCCTAGCCAGTTAGGTTCGAACTTACTAGGTTTGACTCACTCTATTTGATTCTTCTAATTTTCTATGAGGATGAGGTCTCCTTCCTCAAATGTTCGTGGCTTCACCTTCTTGTGATAGTTCCTTCTAAGGTGATTCTGATAGCCTTGTAAGTGGTCAAATGCATGTTGCCTTCTTTCATCTAGTAACTCTAGTTCACTGAGCCTTGCCACTCTACAGTCTTCATCTGAAACCAGGTTCTTCAATGATATCCTCAGGGATGGGATTTCTACTTTGAGAGGTAATACCGCCTATGTTCCATATACTAGGGAGAAAGGAGTTGCTCCTTCAGGTGTTCTCACACTAGTTCTGTATGCCCATAGTGCAGGACTAAGCTGTAAATGCCAGTCTCACCCTGATTCATTTACTATTTTCTTTAGAATCTTCAAGACTGTTTTATTTGTAGCTTCAGCTTGGCCATTCCCTTGAGGGTAGTAAAATGAGGAGAACCCCTGTTTGATGTGAAAGTGTTCACATAGGTCCTCAACATCCTTTTTCTAGAAAGGTGTACCATGATCTGTCAGGATTGTTTGTGGATCTTGTATCGACAAATGATGTGGTTGAGTATGAAGATTACTATTTTCTTTCCAATGATGTAAGTGAGGGGAATTGCTTCCACCCACTTATTGAAGTACTCTATTGCTGCTATGATGTACTTGTGTTCATTTGTTGAAGAAGGTGTTATTTTGCCTACTAGGACAAATCCCCACATTGAAAATGGTAACGGTGATGTAATGGGATTTAGTTCTTGTGCTGGTCCATGGACGAGGTCTCCATGAATTTGACATTGTCTACACCTTTGGACATGCTTGTGTGCATCTGTCTCTATTTTTGGCCGATAGTATCCCAAGCAGATTATTTTCTTAGCTAAGTTGTTGCCACCTTTGTGGGTTCCACATATTACTTCATGTATCTCGTACAAAGCTTTCTGGGATTCCATGGAAGTGAGACATCATAGTAATGTTCCATCAAGACTTTTTCTGTATAGAGTAGTTGAGAGGATTGTATACCTAGAGGCTTGGCGGATGAGGGCTTTTCTCTGGTTCCTAGACAAGTTTGGGGGTAGGACATTGTTTTGGAGATAGCTATAGACATCTTGGTACCATGGGGATTCAGGACCAACAAGGACACACACTGATTCTATGATAGATTCCTGATGTGATGGCACCAAGAGTTGCTCCACTAGAAACTAGAATTTGGTATCGTTACCTGGCATATCAATCAGTGATGCTATGGTAGCCATCACATCTGTCGCTTTGTTCTGTGCTCTTGGGACTTGCTCGAAGAGAATGTAATGAAACTTGGTGCACAGTTGTTCCATCTATGCTCTGTAAGGTATGAGCTTCTCATCTTTGGTCATGTCATCATTGTTAACTTGGGTAATGACCAACTGTGAATCACCAAAGACTTTTAGGTTCTTGATTCTCCATTGAATGGATATCTTTAGACCGATGACCAATGCTTCATATTCTTCTATATTGTTGGTGCATTGGAAGTTAAGTCTGAAAGACTTTGGAATTGTATCATGGTCTGGAGTGATAAGAACTATCCCTTCCCCCACTCCATGGTTTGTACATGATCCATCAAAGTAAAGTTGCCATACCTCGATCGCCGGTTGTAGTGTCATGATAGATTCATCAAGGAAATCAGAGATAATAGGCTGGTGGTCTTGAATTTGTGCCTCTACTAGTTGATCGGTGATCGCTTGTCCTTTGATAGTTTTTTTGTCTACATAATCAATGTCGAACTTGCTTAAGATCATTACCCACTTGTCCAGTCATCCAGTGAGCGCTGCTTTGCTGAGGAGGTACTTGAGAGGATCAATATGTGCAACCAATTTTTTTTGGTGACTCAACATGTAGTGTCTTAGCTTTTGTGAAGTGAAAACAACTGCCAGGCATGACTTCTCATTTGGCGTGTAGTTTAGCTCATATCCAACCAAAGTTATGCTTAGATAGTAGGCGGCCCTCTCCTTTCCTACATCATCATGTTGTGCCAAAAGGACCCCTAACGCTAATTCTATCACTGAGATATATAGAAGCAATGGTCTACCTTGTACTGGTGGTACCAATATAGGAGATTTAAGCAGGTAGTCTTTGAATATCTGAAATTCCTATTCACATTGCTCTATCCATATGAACTTGATGTCTTTATGCAATAGATGTTGGAATGGGTGGCACTTGTCTGCCAGTTGAGATATGAAGCATCTGATCGATTGGAGCCTTCCTTGTAACCCTCTTAGTTGTCTTAGGTTTGATGGTGGAGGCATGTCCAATATTTCTTTGACCTTTGCTGGAACCACTTCAATTCCTCTGTGTGATACTATGAACCCTAGTAATTTTCCCATTGTGACACTGAATGCACACTTTTTTGAATTTAGTCAGACTTTGAATTCCTACATTCTATCAAAGATGGGTCCCAAAACCTATAGATGATCCTTTCGGAGTATTGATTTGGCTAGTATGTCATCCACATAGTCTTCTAATGTCTTGTGGATGAGATCATGAAATATGGTTGTCATTGCCCTCTGATATGTTGCTCCAGTGTTATTTAGACGAAATGGCATGACATTCCAACAATATGTTCCCCAAGGACATGTGAAAGCCATTTTGTTTTGGTCCTCTAGCGCTATCCTTATTTGGTTGTAACCTGAGAAGCCATCCATAAGTGACAACATTTCATGCCCTGCAGTTAGGTCCACTATCATATCAATGTTTGGTAAAGGAAAGTCATCCTTGGGACATGCTATATTGAGATCCTGGAAGTCTGTTCAAATCCATATTTGACCACTGTGCTTCATAATGGGTACCAGATTAGATATCCAATCTGCATATGGTATAGGTCAGATGAATTTAGAGTCCATAAGCTTCTTCAGTTTGGCCTTGACTAACAATGCAATGTGAGGATGCATCTTTCTTAGCTTCTGTTTGATAGGTTTTCCATTTGGTAGCAGTGGGAGATGGTGTAGCACCAACTCTGGATCTAAACCTGGCATGTTTGAGTAAGACCATGCAAAATTTATCATTCTTGCCTTGAAGAAGTTGATGAACTGTTCTCTCTCCTCAGGGGTGAGAGATTTCGCCAAGTAGATGTTCTTTGGGTTCTTGTCATCCCCCAAGTTGATTTCCTCTGTCTCTTCAGCTAACAATGCTGATTTCTCCTCTGTTAAGGGGAGGAGTTCTCTCTTTCCATCTTCTAGTGCCTCAGTGAGGTTTTTTCCAGAAGATGCATCTTATTTTAGCTTTTTACTCTTTTGTTCTTTTTTCTTTTGTGGACTGGAAAGAGGAGCTTCCTCCCTGAAATATGTTTCTCTATCTAGGTTAAAGGAGAATCCTGCCTTGTGATCTCCTGATGGAATGCCTTCCCTTAGTCCCATGAAATAAGATATTACCTCATCATTCTCGAAGACATCTAGATCAGGTGGTCCTTGTTGATCCCTTGCTATAAGCTCAGGGTGTACAAGACAGACACTTTCACTACTGCTTGGTTTTGGTTGACTGAATGGGACCACTATGGTTCCTACAAAATTGGACTGTGATGAGGATGCACCACTTGAAGTCTGATGGATGACATGTTGTCTATACATGGTTGTTTGGTAATGGTCAGTTGTTCAAATAGGTCTGCTAGATTTATGATAATGTCAGCTCAAGGGGAAAAATAAGGGATGGATGGTTCAGAACCATGGAGGGATCTCCACTCATACTCATGGGAGTTTGTCTCAATGGAATGTTCATCCGATGTCTCACTTCCTTGGTTATCATCAATTTCTATGTGTAGGTTTATTTGGGACTGTGTGGTTCCCTCTTCGGCAGGCAACAACTGCGCTAATATGTTGCTTATTAGGACATGCTCAGTGTTGTGCCCCCGGTGCATCTCTGCTACTTGCTCTTGATTGATTTGAATGTCTTGGATCACCAGACTAGTGCTTTGTTGTCCATAGCCCAAACCTCTTGTGTTTCTTTGGGTTGGTGGTAGAGGCAATTCATATATTCCTTGTTGTCTTTCCCCTAGCCCGGTCATTCCATCATACCCAAATCTTTGTATCATTGTGTATCCATAACCATAGTTTGACAAGGGTAATGGTGGTCGAATTGTCTCAGGGGAGTCTTGGTATAACTAGGTATTGATGTCTTGCTCAAAAGGATTCTCTTCCGTTATGTCTCCCCACTAGACAAAGGTTGTGGGTGGACATCTAAATAGAATAGGCTATGGAGTTTCTGTTACAATAACAGGTTGTGGCATACTGTGAGTTCTTGGTCTTTGAGGCATGTGCGTGATGGTAAAAGCTTCTTCATATCTGTATTCACCACATCCCTTGTCTGTGATGGATATCTTGCCTACTTTCTCTGTGACATCTTTAAGATTTGAATTTGAAGAGGAGGAGATACTTGCATCCTGGTTAATGACTATCTTTCCCGCTGCTCATGTGACATCTTTGGGATTTGAATCTGAAGAGGACGGAATGCTTGCATCTTGGTTTGATGGTACCTGGTTATCAGTAATGATTTGGACCACATTACAATATTGGAAGGGGTTGGGATCTCCCTCTATGATGATCTCCTCTCCTTGGTGAGGGAACTTGATGCATTGATGGTATGTTGATTGTACAGCTTCCATTTCATGTATCCAAGGTCTCCCTAGTAACATGTTGTATCGCGATTCAAGATCTAAGACTTGGAAGGGAGTGTTTTTGACCACAGGTCCAATGCGAATAGGTAGAATGATAATACCCTTAGAGGACCTTTCCTCTTCATCACAAGCTCTAATATTTATCCTCCTTGTGACATCAATGCTTGATTCTGAATAACCCAGTTGCTTCATTAAATTTTAGAGTACAAATGTTTAACCCAGCTCCACCATCAACAAGGACCCTACAGACAATGCTTCTGTGGATTTGGACAAGTAAGTGTAGAGGATCATTATGGTTGACCATTGTTTGGAAGATTTTGGGTGTTATGTCCCTTGGGACAACTGCATTTTGAAGTGCTTGGTCAAGTGCCAGTTTATGTTGCAAAGATATGCGCAAGAGGTCAAACATGGAGATCTGGGTAGGTGTGCGCTTTAGTTGGTCCACTATGCTTGTTTGTGGATCTGAGTTTTCTATGGGATTGGCTAATGTAGTAGCTGGGGATGGTACTCCTTACAAGATGACTCTAGCATGACATGTAGTTATAGCGCAATTGTTACCTTGGTCCCTGATAGTGATTGTGGCCACATGGTTATCTGAAGAATTTATGCAATTTATGACATTGTCACCTGGCATAGGTATAGTTAACTTTATTGGTTTGTCCACCAGACCTAGAGGCTTTTCCTTTGTTGTAATCATGGAAGGTATCATTGAAAATGGTGTGATCAGTTGTGCCTTTATTTTGAGTATTCATCACATCAATGATCCTTGTGTCAATCAGATCTTGAATATCATGCTTCAATTAGTAGCAGTTGGCTATTTTATGCCCCTTGACCCAATGAAACTCGCAGGAGTCTTTGTCATTGTACTACCTTGGTTTGTTTTCATCCTGTTCAAAGTCCCTGATTTCTGGGAGAGTGATAGTGTTTGATTGTATCAACTTGCGTAAAGATGATTCGATCGGCTCTCCTAATGGTGTGAAATCTTATTGCTGGAATTGAAATCATGGTTTGCATTGATTCTGTTGTTGACTGTTTGACACAGTGGTTTCTTGTATAGGGTGAGGTTTGTTTTGAGTGTATGTTTGTTGAGTGGGCCCTGTTGGTGACCAAAAACACTGAATTGAATTTCCTTTGGACTTGCCAATCCAATGATGGGAAATCCAATTATTTTTGGCCAACTAACGGGAATGATCAATTATGATCCTCTTCCCCTACGCTTCTGGCTCTACAGGA
>MU225952.1:585798-650778 GCA_018584345.1 Thuja plicata | reverse complement strand
TATTTAATTCATTTATTTAATAATTGTTTTCAACATGTGAGATAATTGAATTCTTTTTTATTAAGAATTGCTTTATTTGATGAAATTAAATTAATTTAATTGAAATTAATTCAATTGGAAGAATTTAATTAGTAAGTTTAAATATTTGAATTTAAACTATAGGAAATTGAGTTTAATTAATCAATTAATGGTAATTAATCAATTAAAGCTATTTAATTAAATAAAATTAATTATTTAATTAATTTTGGGAATTTGATTAAATGATTTGGGGGATGAATTTAGAAGACAATAGATGATTTAATTAATGATTAAAAAACCATTAATTAATATATGAAGATTAGTGTTTTTAATGTAAAGTCGCAAGCTTGTCCATTTTAGGGTGTCTACAATTAGTATTGATATAAATAACTTAGGAATGAATAAAACAAAATAAGTGAAAATGTGAAATGATAATAAGTGAAACACAGAGTAATGTTATTAAGTGAAAAGAAATGGTTAAATTTAAAGATAAAACTGAAATTTTGAAAAAATTAGGCTTAGAGAATTAAAATGATTAAACATATATGATATCTCTGCAAAAGAAACTGCAAGAATAATGAAAATGCTGCAACAATGAGAAAAGAAATGATCAACTTGCAATTTTGAGAAATGAGAATCCTACCAAAAAGAGAATGTTACAAACTGAAATAAGAACTACAGTGATATGATAGAGGGAAAGGAATGCTGGAGAAAAGAAACGTTAGACTCCCTGAAAGAACCGATACAAAAGCAGACACCAAAAAACAATATAAGAACCGTTATTAAAGAGGAAGAAGAAATCATTTGAAATGTTCTCATCCTTATCAAGTGAGATGCCAACTGTCTCTCCTTCTATGAACACAAACTTGGAGTATGGAATAATAAATAAAAACATATTTCTGGCAGACTTATTGTAGAAACGTTTTTACTAAAGTAACGTTTTTACTTATTGCAGAATTATGGCAGACTTATTGTAGAAACATTTTAAACCAAACAATGAATGAAAATGTCTATATATTATTAATTGAAATGTTATATATATATATTAAGTGAAAAACTAATTGAGCAATATATTAAGTGAACCAATAAATATTATAATTGAAACATTTTAAAAGTATGGAGAAACATTATTTTAGACAACATATGTAAAGTTAACTGAATGAGTTAATTGGAGGACAAGTTTAAATGTTGCACTAGAAAGAAAGAGTAAAGTTACACTGGAACAGAATGGGAATAGACTGCGCAATATGTTGCCCAAAGTAAGAATGGAGCTATGCAAAGTAAAAAGAACAGAGTTGCATACGAGATATGTTAAACAAAACTATATATATATATATATATAAAGCAGTAAACAACTGAGATATATTAGAAATAGAGATGTATAAATACACAAAGATTTACTAAGATTAAAACATAGATAAGAGATAGATAAACCAAAGATATGATATAAAATTAGGTGTTGCAAAAAAATGTTAGCAGAGAGAGACTAAATCTGTAGATAAGATGTTAGATATAATTAAATATGGAAAATACAAACTAAGAATCCCTTGTGGTTTCCCGACAGAGGGAGAGATAGAACTTAATAAACTTGAAAAAGAGATGAGAAAACTTAGATCTGGCAGCAAGCCATCCAGAAAAAAGTTAGATTCACAAAAAAAGATAGATTTGCAAAAAAACAATGAAGCAAAACCTACAACAAAATGGTTAGATAACAAAAATGCTTTCTCCTTCACAACCAAAATATCCTTCAAATTTCCCTACATGCAACACTCAACAAACAAGAATTAAACCTGCTCTGATACCATGTTAGGAATAATAAAAAATAGTAGAGAAAAGGAAAGAATCCAAGTGTGAGTGCATGAAAGGAATTTACCAAGCTCACCAAGAGAGATAGAGAGGAATTGCTTCAAAGTATCAAGCCAAAAGATCTCCAAAATGCTCCAAAAACCAAGACAAGAACACAAGGATTTGAAAGGGGAAAAGAAAGAAAAAACTCCTTGTGAAAAATATGAATATGGCAAAAGGCCTAAAGAATGAGAGCAATAAGCTCAATACAATATTGAGAGCAAGATGAGAATGTGAGGAGAAGTGAGAAAGAAGAGAAGATTATTAGATAAGTGTGTGAGAGGAATCTCTTAAATAGAGATGAGTGGAGGAGTTTGAATGTAACTCCCATCTTCTATGCATGCCACATTCACATTGTGTGTGTGCCAAATGTGAGATTCTTCTTAAGGAGGAATATCTAATTTCCTTATTAAAGAAATTAAAAAAAGGTGACATGTCCTCCTACTTGGACTAGAGGATAAATACAAAGAAGGATACCTTGGTTTATCCTTTAATTACATAGTTTCAACCAAGGAAAGATTAAATTATAACTAAGTGCTTAATTCTTTGGTTCCACTCAAACGAGATCTCAGTGGACACCTGCCAAGAAGTTGCAATGCTATGAAGAATAAAGGTCATTCATCTTTTGATTAAAGGGATAGTGCTAGTCGTTGAATGAAGTCAGATCTTCTTGATACTTTGACTACCTTTGAACCCACCCAGGAAAGATCTCGGTGGACACACGTCAGCTAGGTGCGTTCCCATAATGGTTAAAAGATGTTTAATTTTTGTTTGAGGGATCACGCCAATCGTAGATCTTTGTTGAAGTTTAATTGCTAGACGAATTTGTAAAAAAATATAAAATAAAAAAAAACCCACGAAGACATACACAATGACTATAAATATGAATTTCAATATGAATATGCAGGCCGAGAGATATAAGAATTTAATAATAACATAATTTATGAAATAGAAAGCCACAAAATACATAAGTCAGAATGATATGGGTATAGAATATACATCCATGAGCTATTTAGATATACAAATTTAACTATAAATTTGGGTTCCACCATTATGCATTCAAAGAATAAACATATTTCAATCAAGTATCACTTTTTGAGAGACACGGTTGCAAAAAAGGAAGTCAGATTGGAGTACGTCAGTACAAAGGAGAAAATAATAGATATATTCACTAAAACTTTATCAAAAGATGCCTTTGAGTATCTTAGAGGCATGCTTGGGGTGAGAACCCCTCCTTGTGAGAAATAAATGATGCAGTAATGCATCAGTCTAAAATTTATTAGAGCTATATTATTGTTTGGACTTGATGCTTGGATCCACTCCTTAGGGGGATCAGTGATTGCAGGAACACAACAAAACATATTTGGGTGATCAAATACCTGGTTGTTGCATGCATGCAGATTTGAAAAAGCTACACCTTGCAGAGGTGGGATGGTTAGAGAAGGATAAGAGATATGGCACCCTTTTCCTTTGATGTTAAAGGGGAAGAGATACAAGTGAAAAATATCTAGTATTTTAGGGGGGGCTGTGAAGAGGATATTGAGAAGATTGTATTAAGAAGGCTAATTTTGGGTTGATGGATTTTTAACATATGTTTCCATCAATACCAAAGGGGGAGATTGTTGGGATTGTTGTTGATAAGGTGTCAACATTCATGTTTTGTCATTGATGTCAACATATGTTTCAGTTGGATATAGTAGAAGTTTAAGAAAGACTGGTTATCACAAGTATAGGTGAGAGTGACAAGTGTGTACATACATTGTACGATGTATCAGTGTATCTGAGAATAGATTTTTGTAGAGAGATGAGTGTATTCCTTATGTCTAAGGTCACAAGATCTTATATTGATATTTGCATGAGTTATAGTTATTTTGGTAAAAACTGGTTTCGGTGCAGTGACAGAGGATTATGACAGAAATGGTCTCTGAGTTTTTGGGACAACTTTGATGAGAGCATGAGTTATGACATGTGAGCTTAAGGCATGATATAATATACGTGGGAGAACAGTATTTGTGATTCTTGGGTTGTTGGATTCTTGATGATGTCAGCTGAGGCATGTGGACTAGTGAAGACCTATTTGGAGTTGACTACAGAGGAGTAATGTGCTTAATGATTGGCAAGCATGGATTATGGATCTTGGCGAGTAACTGATAATTTATATTTGATAATTAATTGTGTAAGGTACCATTTGTATCTTATCAAGGGTCTATATAATTTTTTATGCATTGGAAAAGTATTAACAGGATGACCTAATTGATTATTGTAACTTTTATAAAGGAAAGAAGTGTCTTTATTTGTAAAAAATAGGAAATGGAAGTATTGGATGTTCCAAGCATGTGGATGAGAGTTCTGCTAGGTGTAGAGTAGTAATTCTATTTGTATTACACTTCATTGGAACTGTATAGGCAAAGTAAGTTTCTATTAGTCAGTTCACTATGGGCCCGTTTGGGTACTGGAATACCATATCCTGAATATGGTCAATTCTAGAAGATGCTGCAATTCTGGAAGATACATATCCTGGAAATGGTTTCCATAATATGGGTTGGACCCATTTGGTTCACCCATAAGATGACTAGGAAGATGTATTTTCTGTGTTTGGGTGCCACAATATGGAATTGGAATACGCCAAGGAATTGGATTATACTCTGAATAATGATTTATTTTATTATAATTTCTTTGTATATATAGTTAATTTATAATTTCTTGAAAAATCTAATTATGTTTTTGACATTTTGTAGGATTTTTTTAATTTTAATTTTATTTTTCCTATGACCACTAAAAACTAACAAATTTTTTACTTTGGTTAATTTTATAATATTTTCAAATAAAATTATGTTTATGAGTTTTTTAAAATTTTAACATTTTGTATATCTTTTTTTTAATATTTTTTATTTTGTAAAATAAAAAAACTTCAAAATACACAGGTCATCATTATAGACAAGCCATCTCTTTTATTAATTATTTTTTTCAAAATGTTCCCTACAACCCAGCTCATTAGGGGCACCGGTAGGAAAGAGTCGGGTGGAGAAAACCTCCGGTCTAGCCCCAAAAAGAAAACTTGATAAGATTATAAATAGATGGATGAGGCAATCATCATTACATAATGCAGATATAAAATTACAACTAACTTAATGAGGCATTCCTCATTTACATAATGCAGATACAGTGTTAAAAAATTTATATTCTGATGAGTCTTTGACGCTCTTTCATGCTCGAACTCTCATTTTTTGTCTGTGGACCCTGCATACATAGAGCATACCACTACTTTGCACTTTTGTTAGTACTATATGAATGAACATAGAGCATATAATTGACCTTCATTAAATTTCCAATGAAGGAGGTCAATTATATTACCTTCATTGGCCTCCTTCGATTCTTACCTGAATGAACAACGCTTGTTCATATCAAAACACGACCAATTAAATGAATTCATACATGATATATCTCTGTTAACCTCAAAATTTGTCTACAAACCTGGGTTAGAATTCTACAAAGCAATGTCCAGTAAGAAAATTAACCAAGAAAACACTATATACATTAAATCATGTGAGTGATAGTAGATTGAGGCTCACCTAAGCCACAAACATGAAAGGAAGAAGAATTATTGTTAAAAAGAAGTAAACCATATATATGCGCATTTCAAGCAAAGATAAGTTACGTCATATCCATACTAAATAAAAAACAAGTCACAACATCAAAATAGTAACTGACTAATTTCTAAGATCATCCCCACATATGGTCGCAGCAAAGATATGTGATTACAATACAAAGAAGGCATCGTAAAAATATAATTTCAGCATTTTCCCTAGCCTAACACAATTTGCACTCAAATCCTTCATCACGGATAAGTGGAGATGGGAAGATAGATGCAGACGGGCCGTCATCGACTCATCTAAAGTATCCACAACCATTATTTCCATGTGATACCCAGTCTACATTACTTATTATTATATAATGAATAGTATTTACATTACAAAGATAAAATATATATGCATTAGCAACCTTTTTTCTATTTGGGCAGCGCCAAAATCATCGTCTAGGGTTGCTCTGAGTTTGAGAAGTCTTCAACACGCACTACCCACCACCACATTGATAATTTGGCAGATTGACAAGAGCCATCAACCCTATATCAATAATGCACCACACCATCTTAACTACATTTAATTACATAAATATTATAACATATAATCATAGGATCATAATAAAGTGCATAGCAGCAATCTTGAAACATATTTGTATCAAAAAAATTGGTTAGAGAAAAAAAATGCAGCCATGAAGGTGGTCCAAATCAGTTTATGAGTTTTCCATGTAGATCAGGAAAAACCTACATCATATTTTATTATCAAAGTAGTCTGCAATGGCCCAGAGCAGAGTCTACATGAACTAGAAAGAAGGAGCAGGAGGAATGTAGGTCCTCAAAGAAATGTTGATGAATGGTTTGGGTGGTAGAAGCCATTGAAGCCAAATTAAGTCTAGATGAGTCCAAAGGGGAACAAGAGAACCAAGGAAATGCTGCTAGGGTGATGAAATCTATGAAAAGGATCATTGAAGTTGTGACTAGACAAGGCTATAGGGTCTAAGTCGATATATTAGGCAAACTCAATCCAAATATATTCCTAGACTAGATCCAAGAGTTGGAGAAGTATATCAAGATGGAAAACATTGATGAAGATGATCCTAAAAAGAGTAAAAATTGCAACATCCTTATGGAGTAGATTCAAACCTTGGGATCCTCAAAATTTATTGAGCATTTCATATTAGTAAAGCATCACCACAAGTGATTAAGATTCAAGTCTCACTCCTAAAACAAAAAGAATCAAAAAGCTGAAGGAAAATACCCCACCATGCAGACTTGGGCTATCTAGTGTCAGAGGTGCAAATCCTCAATGAAATAAAAAAATCCCTACAAGTACAGATATGCAATTCAACTGTGACATATTTTATTTCAAGTATGACTGACACATAAGAAGACAAGAAACACATTAAAATTAACACAAGAATAAAGGCCCACACTTTTCACAGATATGTTGAAAGCTGCAAGTTGTAAGCTATCATATACTGCAGTCCCCACATAATGCTTAAAAACAAGCGTGACCCTAAAAATAATACAATTATTTTTTCCCATCTTGGTTCCACAATTCCAAGTAAGAAAGAAAGATATCCATTAATTGAAATTTGAAGGCAGGTTTTAAAATGAATATTCCTAGCTGTTTGAAGCAGGTAACTCATAAAATGGATAGACTAGTGGGTCTAAAGAATATAGGAGGAAATGAGCTATACAAGTGAATCAGAACTAATTAAATCAAAGTCAAAAAGTTGACAGCCTAAACACAACTATGATAGGTGAGTTGGAGTAAATTAAAAAGTACCAAATTATTTGCAGAATATATAATTTTCAGCCACATAGGTGATCTAGATAAGTTAATGATTGCTTGCAGATAAGAGAAGAAATCTGCATAAAAATTCCAAAATTTCAATACCAAAACTATACTTTATGAGTGCTTAGGTTTGCAATTGTCTTACTTCGTCCAATGATGCAATTATGGGAAACTAACTACTGCAACTATAAATCATAATATATTGTTTGTTACAGCTCCTTAATTCCCAAAATCACATACACATACAAAATGAGCAAAAGCATACACAAAATCATAAGCTCAAACCCCTTAAAATGAATTCCTATCTAAGTCATGGACTTAATTCCAAACTAGATAAATTCAAGACTGTAACATCCTATTGAAATATTGGCAGGAGGACCAATTGCCAGATAGGGAGGTCTAGGTACAAGTTTTTCCAAACCTAAAGAACTGTAAGAAGCATATCTCTAATTAAAACTGAATGCTAAACTATCCCAATGACCAAACACATGTTCAATGTTAATACCAGAAGGAAAAGCATGCGGTCAAGGCCACTGATGAAAGAAACACAAGAATAACACAATATATGCAAATCGTGCATCCCTCCTTCCCCCAGGAAACACACCAGAATGGTAATCCCTCGAATGATTCCTAATGTTACTACCCACCTTCTATGTCTAAGACCTTTATTCCCCCCTCCCAAAATGCTACCAGAAGAGATGTATTAAGTGCGTACATGCAAGGAAAAGTTACATAGAACATGCCAACACAATCAACGCCTATTAAGACAAATAATTATGAAATTTTTAAGTTAATACAGTTAGCAAAACAATAATACAATCAGAAAATAACATCGGTACAGTTAGCTTGATCCATATATGTCTAAAATCATTTCCCTCAATCATCAAACAACATAGAGAGACCATCTCCAACGTATGGAATTGAGTTTTTTAATCGAGCCTTAGTATTACTTTGGGGGAGTTTTCTTAAGTTGACAGAAGAACTCCATTAAATCATCGACAATACATATAGAAGGAAGACACTGAAGGGATCAAGCAATTATCCAGTATATATCAAGGATCAGCCATGAAAGATAAGCATCAACACTAAAACAATGAATACATTTGAATTCAATTCAGACAATCATCAAACCAAGTAATTCAAGCATTCATCAATCAAGCAACAATCAACACATTTAATATCTGTTCAATATACAATCAGCAAAGTTGTAATATTCAATCAGCATTCCATCAATTTAATCAGCATCCATACAATATTGAACATAGAGGATAAAGATAGGAAAAACTAAGAAAAGGAAAAAATGTAGTAGCCAATCAGAAACTAAGAAAATACCCAGTCAAAAATTTAATCCAATCTGCAACTTTCCCAAAACTTTGTCAGCAAACCCTCTGCTTTGACAAGGAGAATTTATCATTGTATCAAAAAGTAATTGATTCCCATTCAGCAAATTTATAAGAGGATATATTTACACAGAGCCCATCATTGATTTCTAAAACCAAACAGAGGCTATACCCATCGACTGAAGATGAGGAAGCATCAAAAAAATTCAGACCAGAGACAATTAAAGTTTATCAGCAGTCACTTTCTCCATAAAAATCAATATTATTGGAGAGAAATAATTGTGACAACATTAAAAGGATATACTATCAAGATTGGATCACCAAATGATAAGGACCCAATTCTCTTAATTTACCTAAGTAATCAGAATAGATTACTAGTAGAGATAATTAGAGAACAAGGAATAGTAACCAGTCACAGAGGTATCTAATAGCAGATCAAAAGCTTAATTCTTATCAGATAAGGAGAAGAAACCTTAGCAAACAACACATTCTAGAAATAGATGCAAAATGTAATGTATGGAGCTATGGAATGAATGAGACTATAGACACATGCATGAAGATACTTATTCAATAGTGATGTATGAGTAAAGACATGTCAATGTGGAAATTAGTAAGTGAGCAGTGTTAAAATGCCAAATGCATGATATACTAGCCATTTTTAATAACTGTAAGCTCAAATTATGACTGCCAAATGTTGTGGTAACTGTAACCCTGTAAAATAAAACTTCATAAAATTCATACCAATTCTTCATCCTTCACCATACGCCAGCACATGACCATGAACACAAGGAAAAGTGAAATTTAGTCTACTATCTCAAATAATTTCACCAAACTAGAGTTGTATCAATGGGGAACAAGTTCAAAACTTGTGCAATCAAGATACGAAATAAATTACAACATAACATTTAGTGGTAGTGAAAAACTAACCAGGATATCCTCATAACAAGAACAAATTCAGTAACATCATACAAATTTTTAGTGACGATACACAAGTTATAATTTGAAATATGGATCAAATAAACAGAGAATTGTATCAAAAGATTTTGCATCCTAACTAGAGTCCTCCAAACTTCCATGTAATTTATGCGACTCTCTCCCCTTCATTCATTCTCAAGAACCCTCTAGCTCTTGCACGTTCACCTAAAAAATGCTCATATGCATCAAGCGTAGTACCTTGGGTAAGATCAGGGATGGCTTTTAGTGCATTATATACATTAGCTTCATCAGTTTGCAAAGTAGAGTTTTCTATTTTCAGAGGCTCTCTAAGGCCTACACCCAGATCTCTGATCACTTTGCAAATTGCATCCATGGAACCTACCATGCTCCCCTTCTTCCTCTTTTTCCTCCTTGACAGTGATGTTGAAGGGTTCTCTCTGCCACTTGCACTAGATTGGTTTGATGTAGGTGTATCGATACCATCATCAGCCAAATCAGCAGCAGACTGAAAAGATTCACTATCGATACCATGATAAGTGGCATCTTCCTCATCATTGAGATCTACGGCCTCTTCCATAAGGTTCCCTTCTTCTGTCCCTTGATTTGTTTCAGCTGTGGTACCCTCAGCTATATCATTCCCAACAGTGAAGGCTAATTCATTGTAGTATTGAAACAGTTGCCTCTTATACACTATGGCATTTTTAAATTCCTTTCTTTGTATGATGGCATAATGATTAAATTCATTATTTTTCTTTCATTAGTAAATATATATTCAATTTAAAAGAAGATATTTTAAGACCATGTTACCTTCAATAACTCATCCCAAATACTATCATTGACATCCATAGATTGAGTACTCTCATTCCACGCAAAACCGCTTGTATTCTTCAAGTATTTCATTATTCTATACCCTTGCTTCCAATTTTTCAACTTGTTCTTGAAGTTATCCTTGGATAAGTTCATTTTCAACTCTACATTGAACCTCCTTTCAGTGGTAGTCCAAGCTTCTTTTTGGAAACCCCCTTCAGCCTTTTTTCCAAGTTGCACTTTCTCATGGAGCAAGTCTAAAAACTTGTGTTCCATTTCTTTGGTCCAAAAAACCTTCTTGCAAGAAGAAGAAGAAGCTCGATGGCTGACTTGAACGTCAACATCCATTCTCATCAATAGATCTGTGTATGACATACCTGAGTCACACACACTAGCTAATAATTATGTCAATTGTAACATATTACAACAACACTAGATATGTCATAACGATACTAAAGATAACATGACAACACTAAATGTGTCATAACAACATTAAATATAACATTATGACAATAAATATAACAACATTAAATATAACATGACAACATTAAATATAAAAACATTACATACAACATGACAACATTAAATATAACAACATTGAATATAACATGACAACACTAAATATGTCATAACAACATTAAATATAATATGACATCATTAAATATAACATCATTAAATATAAAAACATTAAATATAACATGACAGGATTAAATATAACAACATTGAATATAACACGACAAAACTAAATATGTCATAACAACATTAAATATAACATGACAACATTAAATATAACATCATGAAATATAACAACATTAAATATAATATGAGAGCTCATTAAATATAACAACATTGAATATAACATGACAGCACTAAATATGTCATAACAATTGTTAATACAACATGACATGACTGAAAATATGATAACAACAGTAATATAAAATAGACTCCTCAATTTTTAAGTAGATATATCAATTCGTGAAAATTATGAAATCTGACATTAAAGTTTAAACATTGTCATAGTAGTTATTCAAATGACTAAGATCGAGATCTGTAGTCTTCCCACATCCTTCTTGCTATTTCATCTCAAAATTTCCCCCAATCATCTCTCTCACGCTGGCTCATCCCATATGTCTCTAGCATTGGGACATCTATCCGATCACGACCATCTTCCTCTTCAATTTCTACCTCGGATGGAAGGTCGTCCTCTATCATAATTAAGTTGTGTAGTATGCAACATGCCAAAACAATCTTTGTTTGTTTCATGATTTGATACGATGTCGCATGCTTCAGGATAGGAAAAATGATGCTTTAAAATCCCATATGTACACTCTATTGCATTCCTGAGTGAGGAGTGTTGATGGTTAAAAAACTCTTGTGGCGTGTTAATTGGTTTTTCTCTTGAAAACTCCTTTAGGTGGTAACATGTACACCGATAAGGCGCGAGAAATCCTGATACATTTGGATATCCATTATCGACCAAATACTATTTTCCTACATAAAATAAAGTATATTGTTATGATGTTGTGTTATTTTTCATATGCTTCACTATATAATCATATTTTACATACCTGGGGGAACTACCAATGGATCCAATCTTGAGAGAGACGAAGCTAGAACACGACTATTTGCAGCTAACCCATCCCAACTAGCAAGGATGTATTGAAACTTATAATCAAATGAACACACTCCCATAACATTTTGCAGCAAGTTGCCTTTTCTATCACGATATTTAGCTTGTTGTCATCGACAGTGACTAGTATATGGGATCCATCAATTTCTCCCACACAATCCTATAGTCAAAATGTTCATATTAATGTAATGAACATGCGATAATAGGATTACAACTCGATAAAAAAAAATTGAACCACTAGGAGATATAACTTGAAGTATGGATCAAAACGGTTCTTCCCACTTATTTTCGGAGGAGTGTTTGGACCAGGGTGTATAAAATAATCTGCATGGAGCACTAAGATAGCCCTCAAGACCTTGTGGAAGTATCGACTTACTGTCTCTCTGGAGTGCCCAAAGTTATGGGAAAGCTTACGATTCTTCATATTGTGGCCAATGGTATAGAGGAACATGACTAATTGTTCTTCTAACGTGAGGTTTTCTGTATCTCTGATGCTTCCTTTTTGCCTTAAAATATTGACTAGATGAAAGAAGGCTCGTCTACTCATGCATATTTGGTTAAAGCATTCCATCTCATTAGAGTCAATAATACACTTATAAAAGGGAATTACATCTCTTTGGTGCTTATGCTTTTTTCCACTACCTTCTTTTGCATACACTTCTATGGTTGCGGCAAGGGTAGAAAGAACAACTACAATAATATGAATGACTCTTCTCCTCTTCATAATCTCTCCTTGAACTTTTATATCACTGATAAGATCCATCAATTACCTTTAAACATACCAACAAACCAATCAGCAAACAACATAGGAGAGGAACATAATGGAGAGTCCATAATAAAATCCAAGAGGCATAGACAAAATTGGACTCCACCAAGGAATCCTTACAAGCAACGTGAAAAGCAATGACAAACTAGCAAAAGAACAACCAACAATAAAAACCAAAAGGTACTAAACTATGTTATGCTCTTAAAAAATCAAGTAAATTTGGGTTTCCAATGATTTTGAATCTTCAATGGTGTTTCTTGCACACCACTAACTTACTTTTTTTGGATTAGTGTTTGTTCCTCTCTTTTTGCATAATCTTCATACTAGTAATTATGCCCAGATTTGTTCAATTTTATCATGTTGTTTACACATTCCTCTATATCACTAAATTTTCTTTTTAGAATAGAATTGTTTCTTGTAAAAAAATATTTTCTTGTAAAAAAATTATTTCTTGTAAGTAAATAGTGCAAGGGACACCATACTTAGTACTTTCTAATTTCATATCTATTTTCTTAACAAATTGAGAAGTCTTCTTGTGAATTTCATCACCTTTAGGATGTGGCTCTTTGGTTTTATCAAGGGAATTCTTATCCTCTTTCTTCTTATTAGTAGGTTTAACTTCACTAGCTAATGATTCTCCTTAAAATCATTATAAAATCCAAAGGAATCCCAACCAATTCAACACAAAATTTCTCATAAGAAGAGATTGATATATTTGTATCCTTAGTCTACTCCTTTGAAAACTCATTTTCTTAAAAATCATCGCTAAACTCTTCAAAGACAATCAAAACAAAATAAGGATTATCTTAGATCCCTCACTTGAAATAACTATGTTAGCATCATACTTCACATTAGTAAATTCAAAAGTAAGTTTCTCAGGAGATAGATGAACGAATAAATTTTACATTTATTTTTAACATCAAATGAAATAGTATTATTTCCAAGAAATATATGTTTCTTCTTGTAAGTTCTTGATATTTGGATAAAAAATTCTTAGACTAATAATTGTGTTAACCTATGCCAGTTCTTCTCCCATACAAAATTAGGGAAATGTGAAAAGGCTTGGCTACTATCCTCAAGGAAGAGTCAAGTTGCTTGGATTCAATTTCCCTTTTTCTTGTTAGTGATCGAGGATTTCTTTTGTGTGTGTTTATTTTATGAACTATGCAAATGGTAATAAAACCAAACAACTTTCATAGAATGCATATGATAGAGAGTTGAAAGCATCTTGTTGCAGGAAAGTGATCACAAGGTCCAATCCTTCCCATCAGACATACTACCTAATATCAGTGTTGAGCTTAATCTTGTGCAAATAAGTTTTTATATCAGGATAGTGTAGTCCTACAATAGACATGTCATAGTATGAGGTCTAGAGTAACTTATTTTTACAGCCCAAGCAGAATTATAGGGCTTTGGTTTATTAAAATAGCCATGATTTGTATCAATTATGCTAGCTTTTTGGAGGCTTATTCTTGCAACTACAATAGTACATAAGAACTGCATATTTCTTCATCTTATACACCATAGAGTGACTCTTGAGACAATTACCTTCCAAAAAAATCATAAATATATTTAAGTTTTTCCATCGTTCAAGAGTTTATAGTATAAGAGTAAGAACTGGGCCAATTAACTAATCTCAATGTTGTGGAGAATTAGAGCCCACTTGGGTTATCCTCAAGGCCATGGAATCTATTAGAAATATGGAAATTGTTCTAATGGATGACCCACTAAAAGATCTGCATATGTATGCTAAAACAATCTTTGATTTGGAGGAGTATCTAAGTCATATCAACCAGAAATACCCCACAATGGTAGATTGCTTGAAAGGCGTCATTCATGTTGCAGGTGAGAACAGGATATCAGATAGTTATAAGATGCATGTGCTGAATGAAGCATTAGAGGCTTTAGAGATGGTGGGTACTCAAAGTATGATGGAAAATGGCTCAGAGTTGCTGGCTTCCACATTAAAAAATATTGAATCAGCTTTCATGTCTGTTCTTGTGGAAAACAACGTTTCTATGAATCTTCATGTCTGGACTTAGATTTAACTTTTGATTTAAGGGTTGTTGATTTGATCAAGATAATTGCAGAGAAGTTGAATAAGTTTGGCAGGGGTCAGAAGTGCTTGATAATGTATTGGGAGGTCAGAATTAAGATACTAAGAGAGAGCTTCAAAAGAATGGAGACTCATTATCTAAGGTATAATACTGCAGAAAGTGTTGATGGCATAGAGTGACATGATCTAGAAGGCTATGTTGCAGAATGGTTGGTAATGTTGAAGAATTTAAACTTTTTAAATATGCTTGAAGGATTGAAAGGCCTGAAGGAATATTTTTTGTCAAGAACAAGCAAAGTATGTCGCAATCTGTATAAAATTTTGAGCTATTGAATTCTGCAGATGTGAGTGGCAGGTGTAAAGCCATCTTCAACAACCTCTGCCATCATACTCATAGCCTGCATGCCTACGTGTGCCAAAATGGAGCATTGGAAAAGGTAAGGATGCGCAAAAAATCACAGGATTTACACACAATAGATTTGTTGAAAGGCTGCAAACCTTCCAATGCAGATGCAACTGGCCGATGTAAGGCTAGATTTCACAAATTCCCCAGCATTCCTCCGACCTTTTCCAGACTAGAAGATTTTGAAATAGGGCATGTACTTAGTTCTTTGTAAAATTCCTCAAAACGAGTGGCCTAATGGTGTGGATTGTAGGGGACGATGAAATATTTTGGCAAAGAATCCCTCAAAGAGGCCTGAGTGCATAAGTTTTCCATGGTTGTAAGTTGTGCAACAAGGTAAGAAATATAATGGTGAAGCCAAGTGTTTCCCACGCTAAAAATGAAAAGGTGATAACATGGCATGAATCCTCATTGTCTGTTTGCTAAAAGGACCAAAAAATTAAAATGATGGTGTTGTCCCAAGGCTTTCCAACGCCTGAAAATGTATTTGACAGTTATATTATCAATCTCCACAAACAAATCAATTTCATTTGGGAGATTGCAACAAGGTTGGGTGCTTATTTTACAAAATGCCTAAAAGATTGTCATGTCATGGGTGTTTTTCATATCAGCAGTGAATGCACAGAAAGAGGTCGATTGAAAAGGCTGGAAATTTTCAAGAAAATACAAAGATAATGGAAGCATGGGCAGAGTTATTTTTCAGTGTTGAAGAATAGGGCATGCGGTTGTGGAAGCAGAGACTATTGGAATGCTTCACTAGAATGGAATGGTGTGATCAATATAATGTCTCCAATTATTTTAGTATATACACAACATGAATATGATTAAAACAACTACAATTCCTTCGAGCATGTACAAGAAGACATACAAAATGAAGGGGCTCATAAATTAAATATTTTGCAAGAAAATTATCAAGCACTGCAAATCAGTTTAAAGTGAAGATGGCTCTCATGATACAAGATCTACAGATTTACAGCCAATCAGATTTACAACCGCTTTGCAAAAAATGCAAAGTTAGATTCAATAGTCCATCAAACCAGTTTGCTATTACCATAGTAATCTATGTAAGTTGAATTTAGTCTACCACATAGATAGAAAACACAAAAGAAAAATGAAAATAATGGTTCCCGAAAACCCATCTGGTTTCGCAGTACCGTCTCTGCAAACCAGTGGAATCTCCTCTGTCAACCAAATAGGTAAAAAAATGGGTATTCAAATGTTCATCTGGGTATTCGCGGGTTTGATTTGATTTTGAGCTGAAAGTAGAGATGAACCTATTTCATTACTCAAACTGTACAAAAAAAGCAAAGACCCAAAGAAAAATTTGATTGGAATAGCTTGCCTAGCTTACGGACCTTAGAACCTTCGCTCTCATCCAACACATCGTTCGTTAGAAACTAGCACAACATAGATGCCCTTAGATGCGATAGATGAAAATGCCCTTCCTGGTGATGCAGATGCCTACAAAATGAAAATGCCTCTGAAAAATTAAATGACATGCATGCCTTTCTACTTCCTCACGGACCATAAAAATTTTGATTTGGTTAAATAAAAATGGAATTGGAATTCGAAATTCTAATTCCACCTATTTAGGTGGAAGATTGATATGCTCATTTTGGGGCAAAATTGGAATTTCTTAATTCCAATTTCTTTTTTATTCATGGACCCAAACATGGAATTTGGCATTATCTGGAATTAGATAATGCCAATTCCAGGCATATTCTAGGAAACAAATGGGCCTTGTTATATGTATACTTCTATACTTCGTTTTGGACAATGAGTCTAGAAGGTGGATTTAACCTTCACTTTGGGCAGTGATCTCATCATTTCATTCAAATCTTAAGAGGATTGAGAAGACTCCTACCAGAGTCTTTCCTTTAACAAGGACTTGCAATAGATGCAATAATCATCTCCTAACAGGGCTAAAACTTCTAACAAGGATACAATATTTCTAGTGCATTATTTGTGGGTGCTAATTCCGACTGGGTTTTGTCCCTTAACACGGTTTACTCGACAAAAAAATATTGGTGTTATAGTATTGATCTTGAAGTGTTTTGATTTGCATTAAGTAATTGGTTTAAAGATTAAAATTTATTTATTTGGCATACAAGTGATTCACCCCCCTCTCAATTGTATTATTTCTAACAATCCTAAATGTTTGAGATTTTAGTGAATCTTTGTTATCTCCTAAAGTATACACACTGATATTTCACACAAAACAAAAGACTTTCTAAAGTTATGGACTGATAAAATGAAGTGTTCTGACAGAGGAAATAATAATATTTTGACAGAAAGATTGCACTATTATTCTAGTCAATTGTGACAATAAATAAGGGATTGCGGAAAAGTGCAGGGTCAAATGCAACAATACCCAAGCAATTGAGACAATAAAAAAATTGAATGTGGTAATAAACAACTCAATTATGACAATACACAGGCGATTGAGAAATAGTACTAGCAATTGTGACAGAGTGTAAAAAAGTGATAGACAGCTAGATTTGTTCGAACAATTTTCTATTTTGGTGAAATTATGAGAATTTTGATAGTTCTTTTTGTGAAATTGTAGGATTTTGACCTCCTATACATTTACCATTTTTTGAATCAATTTGACAGTTGAAATTTTTTTAATGGCACACATATCAAAAACACAAAAAACACTTGTCTTTGTCCTTATTTCTAAACACATAGTGTATGTTCTGTAGTCCTGAAAAAGACTTGATTTCCACTGGTAAAGCACATATACAAACAATAAAAAACAATCTTACCCTAAGGAATCATCTTAGTACTCAAAACCTTTTCACACAGTTTGATATCCCTTTGACTCACACAACAGTGCCACCCTTGAGAGGGCGCCCGTGTTTTTGCCTTTGTGAGAGCTATGAAGAATATGGTCAAAGGAGACTATGCAATGAGACCTCCAGTGCCATATTATCAACTTTAAAATTCTCAAGGGGATTCTTATGGCAAGTTTCTTCAGGAGAGAATCTCCCCCTCCTTGCAAAAATATTATGTAACTTTCAGAGGTGAATCAGGTAGCTGCTACTCTATGGAGTCTAGTAAGTGCATCTGTTCAAGTACACCCTTCATAGTCACGCAAGCATGATTGAGGCCTATGGAACTATGAAGTAATGCATCCATCCTCCAATAATTTAATCTCAAGGAGGTATTTGATTATAGTGGTTCAGAAGAGGTTGGCTTTGCCTTGTTCCCACTTGAGTCATTCCTGCAAGATGTTTTCATCAATGAAAAGCTCTCTAAAGGTGAATGCATAAAAGTAATAGATGATAATCAAGGGTCTAGATTTATGATCACCCTCAAGAGATGAGATTATAGTCTCCTACCAAGAATACTTATCCCAGAAACAATATAAACACATTCATTTTAAAGCCCCAAATTGAAATGTTATTATGACTACCACAAGCAGAAAAGCATGAAACAAATAAATGAATTAATTGTTTGTTTTGTGCTTCAATCCCTCCCCTCCTGCACACAAATTGTTAAATCAATGAGGAGTTTGACAAGCATTTTTTTTTTCTCCTTGGAAGCCACAAGCCAATAGAAATGATTAGGGTTCAAGTAAATGTGATTTAGAAATGCCTAGATTGCTAAGGCTATGGATACTCAAAGGCATATTATATTAAAATTAAAAATCTTTAAGAGAATTGATATACCTTTTTAAGGCCTCATTCTCATTTTCAATTATGATTTCTATGGATTCCTTTCGTTGAATTTGATAGTGAGAAATCCTTCACTTGAGTTATTTTCACAATCAAATCCTTGTAGTAAGCCTAACAATCTTTCTCGTCATTTTTCATTTGTATGTCCTGCACAAAAATCAAGAAAAAATAGAAAACAAGAATATCAGGATTGGCCAAAAACCCTAAAAGCATAAAAAACATAAAAATAGATCAATTGCCAAATTATCCCATCGATTGTGAGATAACTATCACAGTTGGGAAATTATTCAGGCATTTGCGAAATAACCCTGTCAATTGCAAAATTCTTGCAAAATTGTCAGACAAAACAATTGTGAAATTACTCTATCAAATGCGAAATAAACTAGCTCAATTGTGGAAATACAAGGGTCAAATGTGGTAATAAACACGCAATTGCAAAATTAGGCAAGCGATTGTGAAATAACATAACATAGTTAACAAAAATAAAATTAAATAAATCTCAACTGTACGACTGAGACTAAAAACTCTTCTGGTCATCTAGAAGGGATATGTTAGCTATTGATTCATGTCTGGTTCACCTAAATGTGTGTAGGGGAAATATGCACAAACTCAGAAAAAATATTAATAACACCGAGCTAGAAAAGTAATCAAACTATTAATCCACATAAAAAGCCTGACTAACAAAAAATAATGAAAAAATCAAGGATAGTAAACACAATAAATGGAAATGGATGTATTCAAAGATTCTATTCCTTGTCTCTTCTTCTCTTGAAACACTACTTTGAATGGTGCTCAGAGTTGATACTGGAAATTCTTATGACTTGGAGGATTCGAGAAATTATGATAAAATGAGTGTATGTTGATCGCATAGAAAAACCTACATAAATATTGTGCTCTCAAAAATTCAAAATCGGGATCCTTCAAATGGGTTTAAAGAGGGTTTATATAGAGATTTCAAACTGATCGATGGTTGAAATTGATCCTATGAAAGCAACATTTGGATGGACGAGATAATTAGAGATGGAGTGAAGATGAAGACATTCCATTTTAGAAGAGAAAAAGAAAGAAGATAATATAATTCAATTTTGGAGAAAATGAGTTTCCAAAATCCAATTGATTTTTCGATTAAAAGAATGATTTTCAATTTTGAGGATAATTAAATGATTTTATTGACTTAAAGCTCTTTTTGATTTTTAGAATTCCGAATTCCTCATGAAATTTCTTTTCTACGATTTTTGGAAGATTTTGGAATTAAAAATTCAATTTAGAAGAAAGTGGAATTAATTCAAAATTAGAGTGAAAGTAAATGGAAATTAGTTAGAAATGAAATGAAATTAATTTTGGGTTATTAATTTAATTGAGAAGAAATTATTAGATAATTTGAATTATTAATGATAATTTTAAGTATGAGAATTTAGAAATTGGCTTTAATTAGCTGATAAAGACCAATCAATTAAAGTTAAATTAATTAAATAAGATTAATTATTTAATTAATATCAAGAAATGATTAAATGATGAAAAGATTAGGACATAACATAATTAAGATGATTAATTAAACAATTAAATAACCATTTAATTAATAGAAAAATAATTAGTAATTAAATGTGAGCTCACAATTTTGTCCATTTTTGGATGTCTACAACTTGTAACATTCTTCCATTGTCCTTGGCGTGGTCAGACTTATTTCATCTTGTATGTTTTACCTCAAGCCATTGAGATACCTTGCCAGCTTTTCTTCATCATCTTCTTCATGTCCTGCCCTTGTACTCAACTTGTAAAATTCTTAAGTGTATGCTTGCACATCCATATCTTTTTGATTTAGGTTTTGCAAACTCTTGTATAATTGAAACTTCTCCAAGAGTTTTTCCACCATCCTATCTCAAGAGGTTATCTTAGGATTCCCTTTTTTCCACATTTCAACCTACACACAATCCCACCAAAGTAAGGCATGTCCTTTAAATCTTGATTTTTCCACCTTCACCTTTTGGTCTTATTATACATCTTCACATTCAAAATGGTTATCCAATCCCCCTATCCAATCTAGGAGCTCTTATCCGTCTACCCATCCTCCATACATGGGAAAATCCACTTTGACCTTGGAATCACTTCATATGATTAGTTTTAGGAGTCTTTTCATCCTCACATCCTCACGATCCATCTCTTCCTCCTGGGATCCTCTTGTAGGTTTCTCATTCACACACTCTTCCTCTTCCTCTCTATCACTCTCATTTGTGGCTGTAAACACCCTAATTTGGTCTGCTCTGACCATAGACCCTATTTTTCCTGAGTGTGATCATACCCCTAATTATGTCAATCCCTTTCATGGGATGCGATCCCCGATTCCCAGGATGTGATGGGGCATCTGGGATGCAATTCTATTTTTGTAGGAAGCGACATGGGATGTCACGTGTGACCCTGTTTCAACAGGGTGCAAGAACTTGAAAAACCTAAAAAATCCTATAGCATGCAACACAAAACCTAACACAGGGTGTGATCCCAAATTTACAGGATGCGACCGGGGAATTCGGTGAAAAATAGGAAGTGATGTGGGATTTAAAGGAATCAATGCTAAATGTCAAAAATGATGCAAAATTAAAATGCCTATAACTTGAAGAAAAATACATAAAAATGGAAACTGAAAACTTGACAAGATAGGTTTTTGAATACTTACTGCAGGTGGGTAGTCAGCTGGATATTTATGTTGACAACCAAGCTTGAAATGATGCTTCTCCACGGGGACCACCATCTTCTATACAAAGCTCTCTGAATTACTAAGGTGAAAATTGAAAATGAGTGAGTAAAAAGTAAATTTGGGCCTATATATTTGACTTTTTGAGCTATTTAGGAGCTTCAGAACTCCTCCCAGAAAACTGAAACTCATTTTTCTCTCTTTCTGATCAATTGGGAGCGAAATCAAACTCGCAGACAATATTCTACACAGTGCAGTAAAATTTTTATGACAGTTACTGAAAATGCAGAATTGCTCCATATGTTCCAAAAATGATTCACAAGCTTTACGCAATCAATTTTATGGGTTCTATATCATCAAATTGCACATTATTCATCAACAATCTTTGTCACGCATCATTTTATCCAACTCAAAATTCACATTTTAACATGATCAACTTGGTAAAATTGTGTTTTCTCTAAACACACCTTCATTTCTCCACTTCTTCTAAATTGATTCTTTCTCAATTCAATCGATCAATTCAAGTGATCCATCATTATATAGAGGGATTTATTCTTTTCCTTCGATTTCATTCCCGAGGGGGCATGATCACACTAAAATCAATCAAATTCTTTCTCGAAACAGCATTAAAATGACTTTGTTATCAAACAAACTAAAGACATGACAATACCTTGACTAAGTCAGGACTGTTGGATTGAAGGCTTCGGTTCTTACAAGATGGATATCCTATGTCTAATTTTTCTTAGATTCTTATTAAGCTCCTGGCAGCTTTGTACTGACCTTCGTTCGATCAAGTTTGAAGTTGCTATTATCAATTTTTGGACGATAACCAAGTTCATAATTGGTATCTATAAGATCTTTGATTATTGACCTTTGTTTGATCAAGTTCAATGTCAATTCTATCAGTTTAGTTCAATCAAGTGTGAGACTGATCTCATTAAACATTTCGTTCGATCAAGTGCAAAATTCTCAAACTTTCCGAAGTCAAAATAAATTTTTTTCTTTGAATCAATGTGTTGCTCGCACATCTATTCAAAGAGGGGAAAATGTAACCACCCTAATTTGGTATGCTCTGACCATAGACCCTATTTTCCCTAAGTGTGATCATACCCCTAATTATGTCAAGACAATTCTTCAATTTATTGGCATAATTCATTAAATCAAATTTAATCTCCTAAGTGGTTTTAATCACTAAATCAAATTAATTGCCTTAGCCAATTAAATGAAATAAATCAAAACAATTGAATTAAATAAAAAATGAGTCAATTCAATCAAAAAAAATCAAAATATGGCTAAAGTAATTAATAAAAGGAATTAAATAAATCCTCAAATTATATTCCTATTTAAAAAAGGGAAAGTCAATTCCCTAACCAATAGGAGTGAAATCACTTGGATCACCTCACATGGATCACCAAACATTCAACCTCCACCTCTCTTCCACATTCAATATCAACCTCTCATTCACCTAATTCTTCTATAAATAGAATGAATTTTAAGCTCAATAGGCCTCTAATTTTAGAAGTAAACTTATGTTGCTAGTATTCTTAAGAGTCTTTATGCATTTTAGATCAAATCTCATTTGCATTGTTATAATCTTCAATTTTAGAACTAAAATGAATCATTTATTGATAATTTAGGCTTGTTTTCAATTGAATCTTCCATTCTAGGTTGTATATGTCACTGATTAATGCATAATATGAGGTCGATTATTGCATTCTTCATACTCCTCTTAGATAGGAAGCAATAAGTCAGTTTTAGTGTTTAATTCTATAGCTTATTCTATGTTTTTCACTAATGTAATGACTTATTGAAGTGTTGTGTTGCAGCTTGCAGGAACCAAAAAATACACACACAGTGGCAACCCTACCTCTCCTTTGATTTGTTTATAATGCTTCAAGTCTAGCCAAAACAACATCTTGATACTCCCTTGTCAACCTCAACTCCCTAGCAAGGGTTGCACTTCCTTTTGGAGGCATGTTGTCTCTTAAACTTCCATACCACACACAACCAACACAAACTTCCCTATATTAGACCTAAGCTCTGATACCAATTGATGCAAAGGCAAGGTGGCTACTAGACTATTGATATCATGTTTTCAAAATAACAAGGGAAACATGCTTCCCTCAAACTCAACACTTCTTCAAATGGAACTATGCTTCTACTAGGCCACAACCTCCTATGATGCTTATATACTTCAAAAATATCATTCTAACATTGGAGACACCTTGGATCAAGTATAAATAAAACATATAGACCAAAAATGATCCCTGAGAATTCTAGTTACTCAAACTACTTGGCACTTCAAATAAACATGCCTAATTCATAGTAGTACTTCCAATTGATAAATCTAGACACAAATTTCAAGAAATTATTGATATCCAAAAAATGGGCATAGATTAAGATACCCTATTGGACATTATAAAAAATATCAAAAATTTGTATGGAGTTTCTTTGGAATAGGTGACCAAATAATTGACTGGTAAAGTGGTATATAGGCTAAATTAGTACAAAAAATGGGGTATTTTAGGCATAAATATTTTCACATAGGTCATAACTTGAATCTAAGATAATTTTAGGATACCATTTTTATCAATTTACAACATATATAATACTTGGGTAGGGTTATTTTGGAGAAAAGGCTTCATTAACTAACTTGTAACTGGAAACTAGGTCAAATTAGGCCACCTTTACAAAGAAATTATGTGGGACTCTCACTCCAAGATACCCAAATATCTTCTTGAGCCTTATAAACTCACAAGAGGTCTAAAATTTTCAATTTTTTGAATTAGAACTCTATAGGTTGTGTTTTGTATGCTCAACAACGAGGGTTAGTAGCACCAATTTGCAATGAAAGAAATCAATCAAACTACTAAGAACGAACCTACAAACAATAAAATGACAAGCAATCAAGGAATATAAACTAATGCAAACTAACAAAGTTCAAATATTATATTGTCTCTCTCTACTTCTTCTGAAACGTGTATGTGTGGTGCTCAGTATTGGTATCGGCAATGTCTATGACTTGGGAGTGTCAAAAATGATATTGATTATGATCACAAGAATGTTTTTAATGCTTCTAGTAAGAATCCTGCAGAGTAAGGGTGCACGAAAGCTTGAAATCTTGGATCCTTGAAATAGTTATGAAGGGTTGATCATATAGAATATGGAAATGATATGAATAGTTGAGATCAATCCCAGAGATTAGAGGATGAATGATTGAGATCAAAGGGAACTAGAGAAGCCATCAGTAAACTCCACCTCCTCAACTTGGAGAGAGGAGATAAAGTTTGGTTAACTGAACAACTGATTATGAGTTACCTTTTGAACTGAAGAGGTAATTTGGAGTTACCTTTTTGAACTGAAGAGGTGGGTGGAGTAATTCATGCAATCAGAGATTTGATCAAGAGTTCTCTTTTTTGAACTAAAGAAAGAATTTAATTGAATATTTAATTCATTTTTGTAATTAAAGTATTCAACATGTGAGATAATTGAATTCTTTTTGGATTTAGAATTGAATTATTGAATGAAATTAAATTAATTTAATTAGAAGAATTAATTTATAAGTTTTAAATATTTAAATTTAAAATTTAAGAAATTGAATTTAATTAATTAATAAAGATTAATCAATTAAATAATATTAATTATTTAATTAATTTTGGGGATATGATTAGATGATTTGGGTAAGGAATTTAGAAGAAATAGATAATTAATTTATGATTAAAAAACAATTAATTAATAGATGAAAATTAGTGTTTTTAATGTAATGTCACAAGTATGTCCATTTTAGGGTGTCTACATTTGCCCCTCTTTGATGCATTGTGGCTTGTCACATTGTGTCAAAGAATCTTCTATTTTGGTCCTGCACCAGCTTGCCCCGGTGATAGCAAGTGTATTTATGCCCCCTCAAAAAATTTGAGTGAAAAGTTGTGACATGAACATTATTTTGTTGATACTGCAAAATGATAATCTGTGTATCTGATCGGTCGTGAAAATACTTGAATATGCTCCTGATATCAACTATTTAATTTTTTGGGAGCCGAGACGATAACATGGGGGTCTTTTTGGAATTAGGGTTTCCTTGGATCACTTATAAATAGCTTGAAAGGCCATTCATTTGTCACTTTGCACTCTTGGATCTCCTAATATTTTGGTGAGTTTTTCTATAGTTTTCTCTACTTTTTGTGTTCTTTTCAAGCTATGTCAGGGCTTCCAAGTGTCGTTCACATGTCTGATTGGGTCTATACCTTCCATTGGCTAGCTAGCGCAGGACATGTAGTGAGTTGTCCATACCCTATGCATTTATTGCTAGCATTTATGGAATTTTAATTCAATTTTTTTTTGATGTTTTTCCAAGATGTCGCAATCGACCGTAATTTTTCTGCAATTATGGTTTAGGTGCGGCAATTGCAAAATGATTTTCGCAATTGATAAGTGTTTCACAATTGTCAGTGTTTAATACCACAATTGCAAATTGTATGCTGCATTTGCTGGTTAAATGTCACAATCAGTATAAAAGTACTACAATTTCCTATTGTGTACCATAATTTATCTATCAAGTGTGTTCATGCTTGTTTTTGTACATGTCTGGTTAGTTTCTCTATCCTAACCACTGATGGGTGATTTTTCTGTGTTTTCACAGTTTGTTGGGACTATTTTGCGTTGCTGGGAGTCAAGACCAATAGGGTTAGTAAATCATTTTTCATTTTCTGAGGATGAGAGAGATGTCCTTAGACAGATAGGTCTATACTAGATTTATTATATGCCCAAGATCATGACCAATAGGGGTTTGATCTTTTATCTACTTGAGAGATGACATTTTGACATTTGTACATTTTGCTTATCAAATAGGGAGTGCACTATTACACTAGAGGATGTTTATCGCATCCTGTAGATTCCCATTCAGGGTGGTGATCTAGTAGAGTATACTCGTGGTCCTAGTTCTGAGCTGTCTAAGTTGTCTGGTTTTCCCCAAGATCTGTTAGATATGTCTAATCCATATGACATCCCATGGTCCAGGTTTGGCATGGGGTTAGATAGATTGACTACCTTACTTTGTAGTTTAATATGTGGGATCCTCTCTCCTGATCGTCACCAACATGGATTTTTTGTTGGATTCGACATTGTTCTTCAAAGTATGGTGAGAGAGCATACTATTTTTGCTTGGGGTCCATGTATGCTTGCGCATATGTACTTCCACATGTTTTATGTGGCTTACCTAGGAGGTAAGTCCCTTGGTTTTGGGTCCACACTTCTACAGATCTGGGCATGGGAGCATGTTTCTATTTGTAGGCCATTAGGAGCTCGTGATCTTTCTCCGGGGAGACCTTATGTATTTATGTATGATGGAGCCATTGTTTAGCCTCATATGGGGCATTTGGTGTACTAGAGGCAACAGTTAGACATGATGCCTTATTTTATCTGGAGACCTTATAGGGATTGTCATATTTGGGATGGAGAATATGCACACATTCCATTATATTGATAGAGGAGATTCCTAATTGGTTGCGTTAGTGACCACATTCATATGATAGATTTTCACAACACCAATAAGGTGTTGTACCAGTTTGGTGAGATACAGGATGTTACAGATTCATATGCTTACTTTTCCCGACAATGGAGGGATTTTACTCTATGAGGTGTTGTAGTTCCTCTTGATGTGGCTAGGACTAAGTTTATGAGTCTACTTCTTGTTGCTTGGACGTGGAAATCAACCACTATTGATGCAGGTATAAGTTTTGACTTTTCATGCTTGATGCTATTTCTCTGTTATTCTCTCTTTGTTGTAGATATCTCTTGATTAGTCACTTACATTTTATCATCCATATGGTACTGATATTGAACTTTATCTTTTTGTAGGTACTACTCCTCATTTTGATACATGGTGGCTATAGGATCCACATGTTTCTCTAACTAATGTGTCTCATCCTATTGTGGGTACAATTATGAGGAAGCGTCGGTAGATTCAGAGAGGAGGGAGGGATGGAAGTAGAGGTGGTGGATGGGATGGTGGATGAGATGGTGGATAAGATGGTGGGAGAGATGGTGGATGGGTTGGTGGATGGGATGGTGGTAGGGATGGTGGTGTTAGAATAACTGAGAGGGGGGTGAATCAATGGCCTTAACAATTATTCTAGAAGATCCAACCAAAAAATTATATCTCAAATATAATACCTTTAGTTATCTTACAATCTCAATTTCACCAAGATGTATGCCATAAATAATCTTAACAAATATAAACTCTTCGGTAAGATATAATGTTTATCTTTTCTAGACTTTACTGAGTAGCAACAAATAAACTTAGTGTTAACCGACCAATCCAGTTTAAATAATGTGTAAAACAAAATATCAATGCAATGAAACATTACACATTTGACACAAAGATTTTAATGTGAAAACCCAATATGGGAAAAACCACCTAGGACCGGTAACCCAAAATATTTTCACTCTTCTAAAGTGAGCTCGTTGAAGAGCCAACCCTGTTAAAGGTTACAATACACATTGTTAATTGCGACCTTGTTAGAGGATTTAAAACCAACAGTTTGTCTTTGGACCTAGCACTCACTATTTTGTCAACAAGAAAACATTTTGATACTCTTGAGTATCTCAATACAATAAGCATTGTTAAATCCCACTCGGTTAAGAGATTTTCTAAATCAATGGTTAAACTGATACAGTAAATGATCTATTCAAAATACAACTTAGATTTGCAAATATTTAGATCTATTGTTAGTCCAATAATACCTCTCTGATCAATATACACTTCAGTTCCTTTTCTTTCTTTGTTTTTTCTGCTCGGTGAATGCTTTGTCCTCTATTGCTTGGTGTCTATAGAATTCCTTGGCTATTTTCTTCAACCTATGTGATCAGATCTACATGAAGAGTTCTATCTTCACACAAAATATACTCATCATTCCTTTCTTTGATAATGAATTCCTTGTCTCTTTATATCGACATGATTAGCTGCTCAATCTCCTTGTTTTTTGCATAGATCTCTCTTTGATCTGTAAAACTTGCCATGATTTTCTTTATCCTGTAAATCTCTCCTTTAGTTTTATTATGTAAATCTCTCCTTAATTACTGTGAATAAAATGCACTTTTAATCTCCTTCCTTGATTTATCTTTAACTGATCATTGGTAATAAAATAATCAATCAGTCAATCCCTAAATTGTAGCTCTGTCAGCTAAGCAATTTTGTCATTCTTTAACTCCAGTTATGCTCGGTCATTTAACTTCAGTTATGCTCAGTCATCAACTCCAGTTATGCTCGATCATTAACTCTTTCTCGGTAACACTTTCTTGGTTACTGTTGTGCTCGGTATACACTGTGAATTGCTTGGTGTTCATTTTCACTATGTGTATAAAGACCTTTTATGTTTTACCGACCACATAAAATTTGTCTCTTTAGATCTTCAAGGTTATGACAATATGTGTATGAAAAATAACACCATATCATGTTGACATCAATGAAAATACAATACATTAACTAATTTAATGTCTCGCATTCACTTTTGCAGCTCGGTCATCATCAACTTATCATCTTCAAACATTCAATCAGTTATAGTTCACCAATCTCTCCCTTTGGCATTGATAGCAACACAATATGAAATATGTAGTATAAAACATGTCATAACATACCAAACTTATTTTTTTATAACCAATTCAAATATATTAGTCTCGATAAGCTCTTCTAGCTCAGATTTAATATGTTTAATCACTACAAAAAATGTTTACCATACAACTTTCCCTATAGATTTGATTTTGTTGTGTGCTCTCCCTTTCTTCATTCCCTTCAATGGATAGATGTATAAGTTCTATCTTCTGATTCTATCTCTCCCTTTCTTGTAGAATCTCTTCTCCCTTTTCTAGATAAATGTGTAGTGTTAATTCTCTCCAATTTTCTCCCTTTGATGGATGGTTATTTTATTATTTCATTGATAGTAACCTTTAGATATTACATCCCTTTTTGTTGTAGAATCTCTTCTCCTTGATGGATATTTCATTGAATCTTTCTCTCCCTTTGACAACAATGCCAAAAAACTATACGAATCTGTAGTAGCTAACAATGTCTCTTGTGTGTGGTTCAGATAAGTACCTTTAGTGTAGTGATATGTCAATGCAGTCCATATCTTAGCTTGCATTAACATGACTAATCTTCTGATAATGTGTAGGTTAATGCAACCTTCAAGTCAGCATAGTGACCAGTAGACAAGGGATGAACCCCTAGTCTATTCCTCAGGTATTCAAGTGTGTCTTTTGGCAATGGTTTTTTGAATATGTCTGCTAGTTATTCTTTGGATTGTACATATTCCAGTATTACCTATTTCTCTTGTACTTGTTCCCTCAAGTAATGATACTTAATAGATATGTGCTTTGTATTAGCATGCATCACAGGGTTCTTTGAAATGTTTATAGCACTTGTATTATCATAATAGATAATTACTGGGTCAAGAATTTCCTCATTCATACCTTTTAGCAATTGCTTGATCCACGCAATGTTAGAGCAATTTGTAGAAGTAGCTACATATTCTTTTTCTATAGTTGATTGAGATATGCATCCTTGCTTTTTACTTATCCATGTGATAAGTCTATCACCCATAAAGAATGCTCCTCTTGTAGTGCTCTTTCTATCATCTATGTTTCCAGTCCAATCTGCATCAGTATAAACTTGTAGCTCAAATTTGTGTTCTTTATTGTACCACAAGCCATAGTCTTCAGTATTCTTCAAATATCTCAAAATTATTTTAACTGCAGTCATGTGTGATTCCTTAGGGTTAGTAGAGAATCTTTCAACTATACCAACTACATGTGCTATATCAGGTCTAGTGTGTACAACATACATTAGTTTACCAATCATAGATCTATATAAGGTCTAATTTACCTCGGTTTCCTTGTCTTCCTTTGTCAATTTTCATCCAATTTCTATAGGTATTCCAACTGGTTTGGAGTCCTCCATCTTGAATATCTTCAGAACTTATTTGATGTATTTTGATTGTGTGATGTAGATGTCTTTACCCTATCTCTCCAAACATTGACATTTCAAATTATTTTCTCATTTCATCAGCAAATGACTTGAATAGTATGTCATTACCTCCAAATATGATATCATCAACAAATATCTCAGCAATCAAAATCTTATCATCAGTATCTCCTTTCAAATATAGATTACTATTGTCACTTGTTCTAACAAATCCAATACTAATAAGATAAGTGTGAAGTCTTTCATACCATGCTCTCAGTTCTTGTTTCAATCCATAAAAGGATTTGTGTAGTTTACAAACCATGTTCCTCTTGTTAGGATCAACAAACCCTTCAGGTTGTTCAATGTATACCTCCTCTTCTAGTATTCCATTCAAAAATGTAAATTTAACATCCATTTGGTATACTTTGAATCCTTTAAAAGAAGCATAAGAAAGTAGAATTCTTGCTACTTCTAGTCTAGCAACAGGTGCAAAGGTTTCTCCATAGTTAATACCTTATTCTTGTGCATACCCTTTGCATACCAGTCTTTCTTTGTTCCTTGTGACTTCTCCATTCTCATTAAATTTGTTTCTAAAAATTCATTTGGTGCCAATGACATTTTTGTCACTCGGTCTAGGTACTAATGTCCTTTTTTTATTCTTCTCAATCTATTCAATCTCTTCGTTCATTGCACTAACCCATTCTTGATTCTCAAGTGCAGCATTAACATATTTAGGCTCAAAATCACAAATCAAACATTTATTGTTAAATGACTTACTTCTTGTTCTCATTCCTACTCTTGTGTCCCAAATGATCTGGTCATGTGGATGGTGTTTTCTAACATATTTAGCAAGTACAAGTTTAGATCTTTGTTCTTCATTTTGATCATTATCACTCGGTTCAACATTGTGAGCATTTTCCTTATTCTCGGTGTGTGCAGTATGTTGCTCAGTTGCATTGTTCTGTCGCTTAGGCAAGGTGTCAGGTTCTTCAATGTGGAAAAATCTGTTGTAATCTTCAGGTTCCTTTCTACTTTCCTCATCATTTTTCTCAGCAAATTAATCCACTTTAACATTTTCACTCTCAATGATTTTGTTAGAAGATTTGTTCATACATTTATAAGATTTTCTTTTAGTAGAATATCCTAGAAATATTCCTTCATTACTTTTAGAGTCAAATTTCCCATTTCTATCATCTTTCAGTATATAACATTGACTTCCAAAAATTCTAAAGTAACTCACATTTGGTGTGTATCCATACCATAGCTCATAAGGTGTTTTATTTGTGTCTTTCTTCAATTGAACTTGGTTCAGTGTATAGACAACAGTACTTACAGCTTCTCTCCAGAATGTTTGGGTGATGCCTTTTTCAATCATTAGTGTTCTAGCACAATCAACAATTGATCTATTCCTCCTTTTAGAAATCCCATTTTGTTGTGGTGTTCTTAGTGCAGAAACCTATCTTGTAATCCCATTCTCATTACAAAAGTTAGTGAATTCATCAGAAATAAATTCTCCTCCTTTATCTAATATTAAACATTTCAGTTCTTTTCCAGTTTTTTTTCAACTTTAGCTTTATACCATTTGAACATCTTAAATGCTTCAGATTTCTCTTTTAAGAACATGATAGTCTATCACCATAATAGCTCTTTCTTCTCATCGTTCCACATAAGTCAGTATGGACTAACTCCATAATAGCATTAGATGAGTAGGTTTTTCTCTTGAAACTACACTTTGTCATTTTTCCTATTTGACAATTCTCGCACATAACATGGTCAGGCTTTGAAATACTCGGTAAGCCTCTCACTTTTCTTTTCTTACTTATCTTAACCATGTCATCAAAACTCACATGACATAACCTTTTATGCAACAACCAAATGTCTTCATTTCTAGCCAATAAACAAGTGGTCTCAATATTATCAAGATAAAATAGATTACCTTTTGTTTGTTCACTAGTACCAATCAACTTTCCTGTTCCATTATAGATCATTGCCTTTTTTTTCTCAAATGCAACTCGGTGTCCTGTGTTGTTCAACTATGAAATACTCAATAGATTATAGTTAAGTCCTTTTACCCAATATACATTTTCACATCTGATCATAGTATTTAGCATGATGGTACCTTTTCCTTCAACTAGGAAAGGTGAGTCATTACCCATCCTAACTGATCCACCATTATAATATTCAAAAGTTTCAAACTTCTCTTTATCTCCAGTCATGTGATGAGTACAACCACTATCAATAATCTAGACATCATTTTTGCTAACTTTAGATATAAGCGTTGTTTCAACATACCTTTCTTATTCATCTGAATCATCCTTCATAGCAACAAATACTACCTCAATATCTTCATCAGAATCAATATCAAAATTTTCAGCTTTGTTCTCAACCAGGTAACAAGCCTTCCTTTGTCCTTGTAATCTCAGTTATCTCTTCTTTTAGAGTGTCGATTGCTTCTGTAGTCTTGGTCATCACTTCTATCATACTTCTTTTCATAATATCTGTCATTATCTCTTGCATCCTTTCTCTTTTTAGGGTATCTAGCAACAAAATGTCTAATTTATTTTCAATTAAAATTGACCAATGGTAATTTACCTTTATATCTTCCTTTACCTCTATGTAATATCCTAGCCATTAGTGCTTCAAGTTCATCAAGTTCTTTCTCATCACTATCACTGTCACTATCATTTCTCATAGTGTGTTTGTTACTAGATTTTCTTATTTTCAGAGAAGACTTGAATGCAAACTCAATAGTAGGTAAGACATTGTTTTCATAGTTTTTCATCTCAAGTGAAATAATTCTACCAATCAAACTATCAATAATAACATTGTTACTAGATACTGCTCTCATTTCTTGAATTGTAGATACTCTAATAGCATAAACATGCAGTAAGGTTCTTAGAATTTTACTTACAACTATTTCTTCATCAATTACTCCTCCTACTCCACGAATAGCATTAACAACTTATTTCATTATGTTACTGTACTGAGTGATGGTCTCTCCTTTCATTCTCAGGTCATCAAACTTTCCTCTTAGGATTTCAGCTTTAGTTACAGTACATTGGCATATCCTCCATGTACTAGCTTGAGTTTGTCCCACATTTTCTTTGCAGAGGTGCATGATTTCACATCTTCAAATTCAACATCACTTAGTGAAGAATCAAGTTCTATCATCATAGAATTGTTTTCATTTTTCTCTCTTAATTGATCAAGAGTCATAGGTCCAGTAGGTGCAACATATTTAGTATCCAAGTGTTGTGTAACATCATTTCCAAAACTAGATAGATGAAGTTTGATCCTGCTTTACCATGATGCAAATTTGTCCTTGTTAAACTGAAGCAAATCCCTTTTACTCATCTTGTGATCTTTAGCTTAAGTCCCTTTAAAATTTTCTTCCAAGCACTAAAGCTCTGATACCAATTGTTAGAATAACTAAGAGGGGGGGCTAACTTAGTGGCCATAACAATTATTCCAAAAGATCCAACCAAAAAATTATATCTCAAAGATAATACCTTTAGTTATCTTACAGTCCCAATTTCATCAAGATGTATGCCACAAATAATCTTAACAAATATAAACTGCTTGATAAGATATACTGTTTATCTTTTCTAGACTTTGCCGAGTAGCAGAAAATAAACTTAGTGTTAACCAACCAATACAATTTCAATAATGTGTAAAACAAAATATCAATGCAATGAAATATATACACATTTGACACATATATTTTAACGTGGAAACCCAATATGGGAAAAACAACCTGGGACCAGTAACCCAAAATATTTTCACTCTTCTAAAGTGAGCTCAGTGAAGAGCCAACCCTGTTAAAGGTTACAATAAACATTGCTAAGTGTGACCTTGTTAGAGGATTTAAAACCAACAGTTTTTCTTTTGACCTAGCACTCACTATTTTGTCAACGAGAAAACCTTTTGATTCTCTTGAGTATCTCAATACAATAAGCGCTGTTAAATCCCACTCGGTTAAGTAATTTTTTGAATCAATGGTTAAAATGATACAGTAAATGATCTATTCAAAATACAACTTAGATTTGCAAATATTTAGATCTATTGTTAGTTCAACAATGCCTCTCTGATCAATATACACTTCAGTTCCTTTTCTTTCTTTCTTTTTTTGCTCGGTGAATGCTCTGTCCTCTATTGCTTGGTGTCTGTAGAATTCCTTGGCTCTATTCTTCAACCTGTATGATCAAATCTACATGAAGAGTTCTATCTTCACACAAAATATACTCAGAATTCCTCTCTTTGATAATAAATTCCTTGTCTCTTTATATAGACATGATTAGCCGCTCAATCTCCTTATTTTTGTCATAGATCTCTCCCTGATTCGTAAAAATCACCATGATTTTCTTTATCCCATAAAGCTCTCCTTTAGTTTTATTCTGTAAATCTCTCCTTGATTACTATGAATAAAATGATCTTTTAATCTCCTTCCTTGCTCTATCTTTAACAAATCATTGATAATAAAACAATCAATCAGTCAATCCATAAATTGTAGCTCTGCCAGCTAAGAAATTTTTTCATTCTTTAACTCCATTTATGCTTGGTCATTTAAATTCAGTTATGCTCGGTCATCAACTCCAGTAATTCTTGATCATTAACTCTTTCTCGGTAACACTTTCTCGGTTACTGCTATGCTCGGTATACACTGTGAACTGCTCGATGTTTACTGTCACTTGGTGTATATAGAATTTTTATGTTTTATCAACCACATAAACTTTGTCTCTTCAAATCTTCAAGGTTATTAAAATATGTGTATGAAAAATCAAACCATATCAAGTTGAAATCAATGACAATATAATACATTAATTGATTTCATGTTTTGCATTCACTTTTGTAGCTCAGTGATCATCAACTTATCATCTTCAAACATTCAATCAGTTATAGTTCATCAGGTGGTCAGGGTGGTGAGAGAGATGGTAGTCGGGATGGTGGGTGGGGAGATAGAGACGGAGATGATCCTAGGCTAGGTGGTGATGGTGGGAGAGTTAGTACTAGGGGTGGGCATGGTATTGGTAGGTGGGTTGGTTTGAGTGCTTTGCTTGAGGATGAGGAGGGGTTAGAGAAGGATGTAGTACCTTAGTTAGTTAGGAGAGTGGGGCAGTGCACATGGGCTATTTTTTTAGATTGTGATGAGGACAGGGTAGATGTAGAGATGGAGAGTGAGGAGCTAGAAATTGAGGAGGTAGGGTCTGCTCATCCATTGGTAGTAGTACTAGCGAGAGTGAGAATAGTGAGGAGGACTCTTGGGTGGTGTGAGGAACTAGGGAGGAGGGATTGGATGGGAGGGGAGAGGAGGGTGATATGGACATGGCCATGGGTGGGATGGATGATGATCCATCAGAGGTGGATATGTTGACCTAGGAGATAGCTGATCTACGGGCTAGACTGACTGCTTTAGAGGCACGGGCTACTTCCTTAGAGAGTAGGGTCACTACTACAAAGGACAAGGTTACAGCTACAGAGGACATGGAGAGATAGGATCACATAGGTGTGAGAGCTTATGTGGTTAGTGTTTAGGACTTTCCATTAAGGTATGCCCATGATCAACTCTGGAGATCAGTTCGTGAAGCCTAGAGGGAGATAAAGTATTGGCAGCGACACTATGAGGATGTTATTCCTTGCACACAACGGGTGCCCAGTTACACTACTTCCCAGAGATCCAGTAGATTATAGAGGTCCCAAAGTAGTGGTGTGGTCCTATATCCTTTACATCATTAGAGGCTAGGACCTGATATGCCACCCCCCGTCCACTTGGCAGTGAGGGTGGGGGTAGCACCTGTTGATTTTGTATCACTATGCATTTTGTTGTACCATTTTTTTAGTGATGGTCTACTGATATGTTCTAATGTTGTACTGATGATTTGTATCCCTGATATACTACTATTTGTAGACATTTATGTTGACCGCCTTCTTTTGTCAGACTTCCAATCATTCATTTTTACTCAGATTTTGAGATCTATATCTGAGATGCAGCCTTATGATTCTATATAATGTGCAGTTTTACATTCTATATGTATGGTTCTACACGATGATGCTTTATGATGAAATTGATGTGATCTGAATATATTATGAAGACTCTTAGATGTATGATTTACTTTCCTATGATACTGACATATTTATGCAGCATGATTTCTTATGAATGCATTTTATATGATGATGTTCAAATGGATGCTTTTGATTATGATCATTATGTATACACATGCTTTCTTTTCTTTTTGTTTTCTATGCAAATAAGTGAATGAATGCAATCTACTATGCACAAAATATCTGATTAATGCATGTGTTAGTTAGAAGAAAGTTAGTGGGAAATTATCTCTAGAAATGATTGATAGATTGGAGTGATAGATAGGATGGGTGACCCAAGTCACTACCGAGTTTTCCAATTTTGTTCATCATTGCACCTTATTATAAAAAATGAAGAGTATCCAATGTACCTAGATATTGCTCATCTAGATACCGCTACGATCTTTGATAACCAGAAGAAGTAGAGAGATTGAACATAAAGAGAACCAAATGCACCCAGATATTGACCATCTAGTGCTATGATCTTTGATTTTGAAAAGAAAGAGAACCAAAATGTACCCAAATATTGACCATCTAGATACCACTATGATCTCTAAAATTGAAAAGAAAGAGAACCAAATCCACCTAGATATTTACCATCTGGATACCACTATGATCTCTGATTTTGAAAAGAAAGAGAGCCAAAATGCACCTAGATATTGACCATCGGTATACCGCTATGATCTCTGAAATTGAAAAGAAAGAGAACCAAATACATACAGATTTTGACCATCTAGATACCATTATGATATCTGAAATTGAAAAGAAAGAGAACCAAATGCACCTAGATATTGATCATCTGGATACTGTTATGATATCTAAAATTTACAAAATAAAAAACAAAGATAGAAACTCCAATGTACCCAGATACAGACCATCTGGATACTGCTATGATTCTATTGGTAGAAAAAAGCATATATTAGAAAAGGATTGTCCAATGCTTTTCCAAGGTTAAGCTTAGATCATGGAACTACGCAGCTGCCAGATATGTGACAGTGCCTACCACATTTATCCTAAATCATCATTGCCCCAAAATTGAATTGAAAAATTCCACAAAAATAAATCAAAGAAAACAAGCTCATGATCCACCATAGCTACTCTCATCACTCAGTGGTATCCTTGAATAGCATAAGAACACAACTGTGAAAGATAGACTCACATCTGATTGACATGAATGACCTAGCCAATAATTTATTGTTCCTTGATTTGCTTGATTTTTTGATGCTTGATTGTGTTTAGTTTCAGGAATGGATGACTCATTTAAGATTGATCTATTTGGTTTTGACCATATTGTCATTGTGTAAGACAATTGATTTGTTTTATTTGAAGATTGATTGATTGATTCAATTGATAACAGATTGGATTGTTGATAAAGATGAGTCATATGAGTCCACTACCAATTTGCAAAGCTTGTGGTTTTGACATTTGATTGATTATTTGGTCGTCCTTTTCTTTTTGATAACATAGTAGGTTTTATTGCATGAGATTTTGCAATTTTTGATTGTTTTGATGATGATTGATTTCTTTAGGACATTTTGCTCTTTTTAGGATTTTTTGATGACTTTTTAAAAAATTTAGGGATTTTTTCAGGACTTTTAGAATTGCCTTCTAATCTGGTGGACCAGTACAAACCATGGATAAGTGTTGATGCTCAAAGGGGATTGTGCTTTTGAAAATAACCTTGGGTAGTCAATCTTGCATGCAGGGAGTGCAAGATTTGATCTTTGGAGTTCATTGATGATGAATCAAGATTTGAACACTTTATGCAATATTTACCAGGTTTTCACCAAGGTACCATCCCAATAGTGCATGTTTGTCAGGTTTTCACTAAGAGAGTGATTATTTTTCTCTTTACTTTTCATCTTTTTTTATTTTTTTGTTGTCTCCAAGGCGCCTGTTTGCCAGGTTTTCACTAGGGTAACCTTTTGTATTTTTTAAATTTTTTTGGTATTTTCTGGATATGTAGATAAGTGCCTTTGACCTTGAGACCTCAAGCATAGAGCCTCTTGAGGTGCATGCTTTTAATATAACATGGGAACGTCTCCTTCTAGTCTTTCCAATTGATATGCCCTATTGTTGCAAGATGTGACAATGACATTGGGTCCTAGCCAATCAGGCTTGAACTTTCTTGGTTTTACCCTTTCTGCTTGGTTCTTTTGATTCTCCATAAGGATGAGGTCTCCTACCTCAAAGGTTCATGGTCTGACCTTCTTGTGATAGTTTCTTGTAAGGCAATTATGGTAGCCTTGTAAGTGATTGAGTGCATTATGTCTTCTCTCATCCAACTATTCTAGTTCAATGAGTCTTGCTACTCTGTAGTCTTCATCTGAAATGATGTTCTTTAATGAGATTCTCAGGGATGGGATTTCAAATTTGACGGGTAGGACTGCCTCTTATTCATATACTAGTGAGAATGGAGTTGCTCCTATGGGGGTTCTCACACTAGTTATGTATGCCCATAGTGCGAGATTGAGTTGTAAATGCCAATATTGCCCTGATTCATTAATTATTTTCTTTAAGATCTTCAAGATGGTTTTTTTTGTGGCTTCAACTTGACCATTCCCTTAGGGATAGTAGAATGAAGAGAAACCTTTTTTTTATGTGGAACTGTTCACAAAGATATTCAACATCTTGATTATGAAATGGTGTACTGTGATCTATGAGTATGGTTTGAGGAATTCCATATCAATAGATGATGTTGTCTAATATGAACATAGATATTTGCTTACCAGTGATGTAGGTGAGAGGAATCACTTCTACCCATTTAGTAAAGTACTATGTTTCTGCAATAATGTACTTGTGTCCATTAGATGAGGTTGGTGTAATCTTACCCACTAGGTCAAATCCCCACTTAGAAATGGCCATGGTGAAGTGACAGGATTGAGTTCTTGGGATGGTGCATGAACGAGATCCCCATGAATCTAACATTGTTGACACCTTTGCACATACTTGTTGGAATTTGTCTCTAATTTGGGCCAGTAGTATCCCATTCGGATGATCTTCTTTGCCAAACTATTCCCACCTACATGGGCTACAAAAATTCCTTTATGTGCCTCGTATAAGGCTCTGTGGGATTTCGTGGAAGTGAGACAAAATAAAAGTGTTCCATCTAGACTTCATCTATATAGAGTAATAGCGAGAAGGGTGTACCTAGAGGCTTGGTGGATGAGGGAATTATTTTGGTTCTTAGACAAGTTAGAAGGTAGGATACTTTTTGGAGGTAATTTTATACGTCATGGTACCTAGGGGACTCAAGACCAACAAGGACACACATGGAATCTATGATAGGATCTTGATGTGCCAATATCATTAGTTTCTCTACTAGAAATTGGAATCTGGTCTCATTTCATGACATGTTGATCAAGGAGTCTATGGTAGCCATCACATATGCTACTTTGTTTTGAACTCTTGGTACCTACTTGAATACAATGAAATGAAATAAAGTCCGTAGCCTGTCCATCAGCTCTCTATATGGGATCAGTTTCTCATCTTTTGTCATGTAGTCATTTTTCACTTGGCTGATGACCAATTGTGAATCCCCATAGAATTTTAGGTTCTTGATCCTCCATTGTATAGCTATCTTCAATTTGATGACTAGAGCTTCATACTCAGCTATATTGTTCATTAATGGAAATTTGAGTTGGAAAGAATTAGGAATCACATCATTATTTGGAGTAATGAGCATTGTAAGACTAGAAAAGGGACTAGAATGCATATTTAGGTAACCACAAACCCTAAACAATATTCTACCCTAACTAATCTAACATTAGAGCCATTGAAAGAGGAATTAAAATAATATGCAACAAATACACAAGAACTCCCTTCAAATGATGCTTAAATTTCCTTCTTTCTTCTCTATAATGAGATTGATGTTGCTCTTTGCACACACACAATTGCACAAAGCCAATTTTGCTAATGAGAGTACTAGAAGATTTCAAACGATTCTTGAGGTTCTCAAAAATCTTGTGGTTAACCTTGAATGAGAGGAATAGCTCTCAATTTATAAGAAATGAGGATCAATTAGGTGAGGATTACAAGAATCCATGAATAATGAAGAGATTTGGTTAGTGAGATGCTAGGAAGCATGATATGGGGGAGATCAAATGAGGAGATATTGAAAATATTTGTGAAGCACCTTAATAGGGATGATAATCCTCAATTAAGTGATATAATATTTAGGTAGGATTAGGAATCATTAATCAAATTAATAATTCAATATTCTCAAATATTCATCAAAATCAAATTAGATTTATGAAATTATAAAAAAATTCATAAATTCAAATTAGCCAATTAATTAATAAAAATTAATTAATTGTTGGAGACTTACGGAAAAGGGAATAAATAAAGTTTATTTATTTATTCAATTAGGACTTAGGATAAACTATGGTTTATTCATCCAAAGGGGGAAATTAGTGGGTTATAGGTTGAATTTAAGGTGTTGATGTTGAATTGAAATGATTTTGATAATATTGATAAGGTTTAGGATCAATTCCGAGGGTTCCGGAATAGTTTAGGAAATCACGAGGCATCGTTGAGCTTTGACAATGCGCCCGTGTAATGATGATTGGAAATTATTGAAAAGCGCCAATGAACTTTGATGGCATTGTAAGATTGAAATTGAAATGGGGAAACATCGATGATCTTGGACAATGTTCCCAAAATGATAATCAGAAATAGTATTGGCAAATATGAACAACACTATTGAATTGATATTGATAGATTAATAGCGATAACACCGATGATCTTTGAAAATGTTAACAAATGGCTGATTAGGGGATATGAAGCATCGATGATCTTGTATAATGCTCCTAAAATGATGAAAAGATTGATCAAATTTGGAATAGGGTTTTGATTGGTTTGGAAATTGGGTTAATTAAGCATCAGTGATCTTGGACAATGCCCCAGAATGGTCAAAATGAGTCCAGACAATTCTGGAAGTGATTAGGAATGGAATAGGATAGGTTTGAATTGATTTAGGAAGGTTTGGAATGGTTTAGGATTGAATAGGATTAGTTTAGGATCGAATAGGATCAAATAGGATTGAATAGGATCGGTTTAGGGTTGATTGGAAATGATTTGGAAAATGATCGATTTGATAAAGAGAGTAGAATTGTTAGTAAATAATTGGACAATTTTTCAATGTTCAATCCTTGATGAAAGACCCAATATTTTCATATAATAAAGATCATATGCACAACATAGAGGAATAATTAGGTCACAAAACAACATTTTGATTGTAATGCTAAAAATGTTAAAACATGTAGACCAGGAGGCTTGAACCATTTTTAGGTGTCTACATTTTGCCCCTCTTTGATACAATGCGATTATGAGCATTGTGTCAAAGAATCCTGAAGAAAATAGCATTAAAACATGCCCCAATGATAATGGGATACATAGGTGCCCCATCAAGAAATTGTTTGAAAAATGTAAATGATAGGTCGATTTGTCGACAATGCCGAGGTGGATCCACAGAAATGATCAGATAAAAAATCAGAGGTCAAACGCAAGAGATATGGAGTTGAGAGTGTCAAAAGCATTGCGACCAATATAAAATGCAAGGGTTGCACATCCATCTAGGAAACCAAGAGGCTATAAAAGGGCTTGGAGAGGGTTTTGGAGCTTATTTTCACTCTCTCATTTGGAAGAATTGAGCTCTAGAGAAAGGAAGATGGATCGAGTGCCAATAGAGAATCAGCGCAGAGAACTATTTCATAGCTACCAATGACCGACCAACGTGGGACTCGAGGTGAGTACACCTGAGCCTCTCAGTGGTTTCAAAGTTTTTAGGCTTTTCTAGGTAGTTTCAGGGGTCAAAATGTGGTCACATAGGGCTTGCAGGGGCTCACACATGCCACTTGTGTAGGTCATGTGCTCACATGTGCAGGCAGTATAGGTGGGATGACCATTCTGCATAGGTGGTAAGACAACCTGTGTAGGTGGTCAGAAAGGATTGAAAATGAGGTCCAGGGGTTCCTAAACCACCCTAAACTTCCCTAAACTATTCAAAACCCTACGAAAAGGTCAAAATTAGGTCAAAGTAGGTCAAAACAGCTCCTAGGTTGGTCAACAAGAAATAGAAAGTATAGAAAGTTGACCAAAGTCACATGGTGATCGCAGGAGGAGCTTTCAATTTCACAAACATGAGAGAGCAGACCAGTGTGTCTGGATATATGCCATTGGCTAAGTAGTCATGAGAGAGAGGTCCTAGCCTCACTAGGGTTGTACTATATTACATACATGCCCGAGATTAGGGCAAACCAGGGATTGATCACAACATTGGCCGAGCGGTGGCACTTAGAGACTAGCTCATTCCACCTGCCGATAGGGGAGGTGATTGTGACATTGGAGGATGTATAGCACATCCTTAGGATTTTGATACATGGAGAGCTGGAAGAGTATGACCCTATGATGGGGAGATTCACGCTACATTGACTATTCAAGAGCGACGACGATGACCTAGACATTCAGGACTATGAGATCCGGTGGGAGACGGTCACGAGTTACCATGATAGTTTGATTGTAGTTATCTGTGGGGTTATTGCATGTCTATTGGTACCTAATAGATGAGGCCACAAATTCCCTATTGGCTAGGGGAGGGTCCTTGAGCAGATGATCATGGAGGGGACAATGTTTGTATGGGGGCCATGCATGCTAGCGATGACATACTGCCAGCTCCACCAGTTGGCATACCAAGGAGGATTTTCAATTAGCAGTGGGATCGCATTGCTACAGGTGTGGGCCTCTGAGCACATAGCTGTGTTCTAGCCCATTACTCAAAGAGTTATTTTTCTAGATATGTCGCATGTTTATTATTATTGAGGGGCACTAGCACAGGGGCCACTAGGGTATACATTACATTTTCCTCATAAGATAGATCTACTTAGAGATTTTACCTGGCGTCCATATTGAGATTTCCCCAGATGGGATGATAATATGGAGAAGCTTCCATACTACAGACATGAGAGATACCTCATTGGGAGGTTCATCATGGGTCACATGGTTATTGAGATCTAGCTTCCAGAGCGAGTCCACTAACAATTTGGAGATATACAGGGATTACTGACAGGTACCGCTTTGTTTGCTTAGTCAAGGGCTGAGGCCAGGACATGGGGTGCAGCACTCAGGCCTCAGGTGGAATATGCAGAGTTCACAAAATGTAAGACTCATTTAGGTAACATCAAGCTCACCAAATGTAAGACCAGAAAAGGGACTAGAAAGCATATTTAGGTAACCACAAACCCTAAATAATATGCTACCCTAACTAATCTAACATTAGAGCCATTGAAAGAGGAATTCAAATAATATGAAACAAATACACAAGAACTCCCTTCAAATTATGCTCAAATTTCCTTATTTCTTATCCATAATGAGATTGGTGTTTCTCTTTGCACACACACAATTGCATAAAGCCAAGTTTGCTAATGAGAGTACTAGAAGATTTCAAACGATTCTTGAGGTTCTCAAAAATCTTGTGGTTAACCTTGAATGAGAGGAATAACTCTCAATTTATAGGAAATGAGGATCAATTAGGTGAGGATTGCAATAATCCATGAATAATGAAGATGTTTAGTTGGTGAGATGCTAGGAAGCACAATATGGGGGAGATCAAATGAGAAGATATTGAAAATATTTGTGAAGCACCTTAATAGGGATGATAATCCTCAATTAAGGGATATGATATTTAGGTAGGATTAGGAATCATTAATCAAATTAATAATTCAATATTCTCAAATATTCCTCAAAATCAAATTAGATTTATGAAATTATAAAAAAATCTCATAAATTGAAACTAGCCAATTAATTAATAAAAATTAATTAATTGTTGGAGACTTAGGGAAAAGGGAATAAATAAAGTTTATTTATTTATTCAATTAGGACTTAGGATAAACTATGGGTTATTCATCCAAAGGGGGAAATTAGTGGGTTATAGATTGAATTGAAGGTTTTTATGTCGAATTGAAATGATTTTGATAATATTGATAAGGTTTAGGATCAATTTCGAGGGTTCTGAAATAGTTTAGGAAATCGCGAGGCATTGATGAGCTTTGACAATGTGCCCGCGTAATGATGATTGGAAATGATTGAAAAGAGGAAATGAACTTTGATGGCATAATAAGATTGAAATTGAAATGTGGAAATATCAATGATCTTGGACAATGTTCCCGAAATGATAATCATAAATAGTATTGGAAAATATGAACAACACTATTGAATCTATATTGATAGATTGATAGCGATAACACTGATGATCTTTGACAATGCTATCAAATGACTAATTAGGGGATACGAAGCATCAATGATCTTGGACAATGCTCCTGAAATGATGACAAGATTGATCAAATTTGAAATAGGGTTTTGATTGGTTTGGAAATCAGGTTAATTAGGCATCGGTGATCTTGGACAATGCCCCAAAATGGTCAAAATGAGTCCATACAATTCTGTAAGTGATTAGGAATGGAATAGGATAGGTTTTAATCAATTTAGGAAGGTTTGGAAAGGTTTAGGATCAAATAGGATTAGTTTAGGATTGAGTAGGATCAAATAGGATTGAATAGGATCGGTTTAGGGTTGATCAGAAATGACTTGGAAAATGATCGATTTGATAAAGAGAGTAGAATTGTTAATAAATAATTAGAAAATTTTGAAATGTTCAATCCTTGATGAAAGACACAATGTTGTCATATAATAAAGATCATATGTGCAAAATAGAGGAATAATTATGTCGCAAAACAATGTTTTGATTGTAATGCTAAAAATGTTAAAACACGTAGACCAGTAGGCTCGAACCATTTTTAGGTCTCTACAACACTATTCCTACCCCTGCACCATGGTTTGTGTATGACCTATCAAAGAATAGTTTCCAAAGCTCTACTTCTGGTTGTACTGTGAGAATGGACCCAGCTAGAAATTTGTACACTATAGGTTGATGATCTTGTATGGGTTCCTCTGCTAGTTAGTCCACAATTAATTTCCCTTTTCTAGCTTTTCTATCCACATACTCTAAGATAAATTCACTTAGGATCATCACCCATTTGGCGAGCCATCATGTTAGTGTTTCTTTTCTTAATAAGTATTTCAATAGATCAATGTGTGCTATTAGCTTTGTTTGATGGCTCAACATGTAATGTCTTAACTTCTGGGAAGAAAAGACTACTGTGAGGCATGAATTTTAATTGGTGATTAATTTAGATCATAGCCCACCAAAAATTTTATAAGGTAGTAAACAACTCTTTCCTTGCCTTGGTCATCATGTTGTACCAAGAGAACTCCTAGTGCTAACCTAGTTGCCAATATATACAAAAGTAGTGCCCTGCATTGAACGGGTGGCACCTGTGTGCTGAAAAGTTGACACACTTCTATGAGTCATTATATTCAAGATTTCTCAAGAATGAGGTCTCAAATGGTGACTCATAGCTCCCTTTTCATGGAGTGCAAGGGTTTTTAATGAAGGCCCTCAGTTTAGATCTAGTTATGCCCATGCAAGTACACCATGAAATGAGAGATTCAAAGAGGAAGAGAAAGAATGCTAGTCTCCATGATCACCAAATATGCATTACAAATGAAAATGGAAGCTATTATATATGATACGCTTGCATGAAATCAAACTAATCTATATGATAACAATGCATGGAAGTAAATTAATCTATGAAAGGAAAATATGCAAGATTAATCTATGAAAGGAAATGTGTAAGCTTAATCTATCAAAGGAAACATGAATCTAAACTAACATGAATCTAATATAAATGGATTTTTATTGATTCATGAGAGAAGAAGACAAGAAGAAGAGAAGTTGCATGGTTCAAGCTCAAATGCTTAAACTCTCCTCCGAAATTGCTCTCCAAACCTGTAGCATAACAATAACATAAAAACTCTATATCTAAAATGAGAAGGAGAGGGCTCCTTATAAAGGAAAGTGTGAAGAGGAAAGAATCCTCAAGAGAAATGTGGGATAAATTCCTAAAAGGAAAGTAAGTGGGAAAAGGCCCACCACTTAGGAATATGTGTGAAGAGGAGTTTTATTTATTTTTTATTTGATTTATTTCCCTTTTCATCACAAAGAGGGATTTAAGTGGGGATTTTATTTATTTAATTAAAAGAGGGATATTCTTTTAATTAAATAAGATTATTTTATTTAATTAAAAGATATATTTTAATTAAATAAGATAATATTATTTAATTAAAAGAGAGATTTTAATTAAATAAGATAAGATTATTTAATTAAAAGAGATATTTTCTTTTAATTAAATAAGATTATTTTACTTAATAAAAAGGGATTTTCTTTTAATCAAATAAGATTATTGATGAAATGATCAAACCTTAGGAAATATTGAAATAATTGAATTAATTACGATTTGATCAAGGAAATTGATTTGAATTGAAAATATTACAAAGCATTGATTCAAGAATTTGATAAATTGATGAATGGCGGTCCATAGTCTAGGCGACCATTTTAGGGTGCATACATTTACCTCTCTTTGACTAATGTGTGATCTTTATGGGAACACATGTAGTCAAATAATGCAGTTGAAGTGTGAGATTGATTTGGGATCACAAAATAACCCATACATGTGATCGACAGACAGGAACATATCAGGACAAAGATAAGCCAATTGAAAAAGACAAGGTCAACACCCATGTAAATAGGTAATTGACATGTCCAAGATAAAAATATCAAGCAAGGTTTCCATAAGAGGAGCAATTAATAAAGCTAAATCAAGGACTGATGTTTGATAGGTACTACCCCCTCATGATCGAAATCAAAATGAGATAGAGGAGAAATAGCAAATTGATAAATTTGATCAAATCAAACTAAAGATAAGATTCTTGATGTAAGATGAAAGATATAAGGATCATAGAACCAAGACAGATCATCAAGAATGAAAGATTATTCCCCAAGGTTGAATTAGAATAAAAGAAGTGGGGTGAAAATGAATGAAATATAGAAGTTTGGAAGAGGTGGAAAGAAATGGAGAGAAGAAAGAGAATTTTCCTTAAAAAAGAGAATGCCCCAAAATCAATCAACTGTTTAAGATAGAAAATTTTGATTGAGACCACGAAAGAAGATAAGGAAATGAAGATCAAACATGACCACAGTTGATTAAAAGTCCACAAGAAAGATGAAGGAAAACCCTCTCAAACTCATAATGTAGCCTAAAAATGCAAATTAACATGAGGTCTAACAATGCAAGCTACACGAAAATGCAAAGGTGTACTTGTAATAGAGAAAATATAACACAGGACTTTGTGTTCATCATTCATTAGAGAATGTTAAGGAACTTATTTTCATCATTGGGCCATTATTAATGGACATCAGAAAATCACACAATCATCACCAGTCATAAGTGCAACTATGAAGATATGAATGTGATTGATATCAGATTGGAACGTGAAAAGATTATAACATAAGCATCAAAGACATAAAGGTCAAGATGACTTCGATGTTAGCTTACCCAATTTAATGTAGCAAAACCATGCTTGCATCAACGCATAGATGCCAGGATGACCATAAGAATGGTTGTGCAAAAACAGTCAAGGATGAAGCCTTAAATATCCTAAGTGTTTCAAGGGAACAAAAAGAGACACTCAAGAGTTTCAAGACCACACCCACAAGCAAAAAGCAAATAAAAACATGCCCCATGCCCCAAGTCCTCTAGCTATGCATCCCAGAGAGACTTATTAGATAAGGATCCTCAACAAAAAGCAATAACAGTCAGCACACAAAGAGAAGATCATGACATAGCTCAAGTATTTAGTGTTGTGTTTAAAAATTTAAGTGTGTTAACTAATACTGAGTTCCAAGGATAAGGATTGAATGCTTGCAAGTAGGTAATATCACATGACAAAACTAGGTAAGAGAAAACTGATAAGTGTTGAAAAACACTCGATGGAAGGGGTTGTATTGAAAAATATAGTTGGGGTGGTGTTGAAAAACACCATCTGTGAGACATCCTAAAGACTAACGCATCCAAGAGACCAAAGCTAACATAGGTATGCCCCATAGACAAAGACAAAGACCAATTCTAGACTGAGGCAACAAGGACAAGGCATGATGGAGAAAGGCTAAGTGTCGAGGACATGCGCTAAGAAATAGGGGTGCAAAGGCATCAAGTAGTGCATGTTTCCAGGTTTTCACCACTTGGATTTTATTACAATTTTTTGCTACCAAGGCGCCTGTTTCCAGGTTTTCACCAAGGCACTTTTTCTATTTTTTTGAATTTTTGAATTTTTGAATTTTTTTGTATTTTTTGAATATATAATTTTTTTGGAGATAAATCAAAGTGCCTATTGCTAGGTGTTCACTAAGATGATCATTTTTTCAGGACATTTTCTGATTTTTAGAATTTTTGACAATATATCATTTTTTTTTGGATTTTTTCAGGATCAATAGTTATGTACAAAGGGTGCCCCAAGACAGAATGGGCATCATGCATAGAAATTATTCAGGTGAAAGACATTGATAGGATCAGGGAGATTCTCTCCCTTTTTTATAGACAATAAATAAGCACCTAACCCAAAAATTGTTGTAATGATGTAAGGTCCAAGCCAATTAGGTTCAAATTTGCCCTTTTGATCTCTATGATGTTGATTCTTAGGATTTTCACGTAGGAAAAGATCTCCCACTTGGAATTATCTAGGGTGAACCTTTTTATTGAAGGCTTTGGACATGTGCTTTTGATAAACCATCATATGGTTAAATGATACTTGACATTTCTCATCTAGAAGTTCTAACTCTTGAAGTCTCATGGTGTGGTAGTCTTCATCTGTAACTAGACCTTTGAGTGAAACTCTAAGTGAAGGAATCTCAACCTCCAAAGGTAACACGACTTCAACTCCATATGTAAGGGCAAAAGGAGTAGCCCTAATAGGAGTATGAATACTCATTATATAGGCCCACAAAGTCAGATTTATCTGTAAGTACCAATCTCTACCATTCTTACAAACTATTCTATGTAGGATTTTAAGAATGTTTTTGTTTGATGCCTCTACTTGACAATTTCCTTGCGGGAAGTAAATGGAAGACCAATGTTGTTTAATCTTGAAATTATTGTAGAGTTGTTTAAGATCTTTATTTTTGAACTGGCCTCCATTATCAGTGATAATCTATGAAGGCACTCCATATCAACAGATGATATGGTTCAGAATGAATAGAGAGACTGTCTCAACTGAGGCAATAGAAAGTGGGACAACTTCTACCCATTTAGTGAAGTAATCAGTAGTAGTGATAATAAAACTGTGTCCACCTGATGAGTTGGGATGAATATTCCCAACAAGATCAAAGGCCCAACACTGAAATGGCCAATAAGATATAAAAGGATTGAGCTCCCTGCCTAGAGCATGTATCAGGTTACCATGTTTCTGACACTTTTCACATGACTTTGCAAAAGCTACTACATTGATCTGCATCGTAGGCCAATAGTACCCCGACCTAAGAAACCTTCGAGCCATGGTAAGACCATTGGAATGTCCCCCACAAATGCCCTTGTGGATATCAACTCACGCTTGGTTGGATTCTTCCTTTTCTAAGCATCTAAGAAGTGTTCCATCTAGACCCCTCCTATAAAAATCACCAAAGATAAGGGAATGGCGAGAGGTGTTTTAGGTAAGGTTTCTGCATTCAAATCGGTTAAAGGTTTCAGGTATAACACCATCATGAAGGTATGAGTAAATGGCACCATAACGAGATGACTCACAACCAACAAGGGTACAAATGACATGGCTTTCTTGGGAGTCATAGATAGGGTGATGTAGCTCTTCCACCAGGAATTCAAATCTGGATTCATGTTTCTCTAATTGAAGGAGTGAAGCAAGTGTATCCATAGCGTCAGCTTCTTTTTTTCTTCTCTAGGGATTTGCTGAAATGTGACAAATGTGAAGTATCATTTCAAGGAATCAACCATTTGCTTGTAAGGTACCAGTTTCTCATTTTTTATTTGATATTCATCATTAACTTGGTTGATTATCAGTTGTGAATCCCCATAGATGTGTAACTCTATGATTCTCCATTCTATGGCCATCTTAAGTCCATTTGTTAAAGCTTCATATTTAGCAATGTTGTTTGTACATGGAAACAACTTGTAAGACTTAGGAATTGTGTACCTATGAGGAGAAACAAAAAACACACCAGCTCCTGAACCATTTTTCATAAAAGATCCATCAAAGAACATCTTCCATGTTCTTTTAGTCATATAAATGAGGTGCTCATCTTGGAAGTCAACTTGAATAGGTGCATTATCTTGCAATGAGAAATCAGCCAATTGATCTGCTACTGCTTGTCCTTTTATTTCTTTACGCTCAATGTACTCTATGTCAAATTCTAAAAGTATCATCGTCCATTTAGCAAGTCTACCTGTGAGGGAAACCTTACCTAGAAAATACTTGAGTGGATCTATTTTTTATATGAGTTGTATAGTGTGCGCAAGCATGTAATGTCGTAGCTTTTGGGAAGCAAACACAACTGCAAGGCAAGCTTTCTCAATGCTAGTGTAGTTAACCTCATATGAAACAAGAGTGCAGCTAATATAGTATATTGCTCTTTCTTTCCCATGTTCATCAAATTGAGCTAGTAATGCCCCCAAGGAAGATTATGTCATTGAAATATATAGAATAAGTGGTTTCCCTAGGATAGGAGGCATTAAAATGGGAGGATTTGCCAAGTATTTCTTGATTTGATCTATGCTCTTTTTACAATCCTCATTCCAAACACTTTTGACTCCCTTGTGTATGTTCGTGTTGAAAGGTTGAGATCTATCTACCAATTGTGAAAAGAATCTCCTTATAGATTGAAGATGTCCTTGAAGACTCCTCATTTGACTAATGTTTCTAGGAGGTGGCATATCTATGATTGCTTGGACATTTTCAGGGTCTACCTCTATTCCTCTTGCTGAAATGATGAATCCTAGTAGTTTTCCAGAGGTGACTCCAAATGCACACTTTTTAGGATTTAATCTTAGTTGAAATTGTTCCATGCGATCTAGAATGACTTCTAAATTGTCTAAGTGTGTGTCTCTCTTCTTAGATTTGGCCAAAGTATCATCCACATAATCTTCCATGTTTTTATGCATCATGTCATGAACAATGGTTGCCATAGCTTTTTGATAGGTGGCTCCTAAATTTTTCAATCCAAAAGGCATAATATTCCAACAATAGGTACCCCATGCACAAGTGAATGTAATCTTTTCTTGATCTTTAGGAGCTATCTTAATCTGATTGTATGTGGAAAAACCATCCATCAAGGAATATATCTCATAACCCATAGTCATATCCACTATCTTGTCTATATTGGGAAGTGGAAAGTCATCCTTTGGGCATTCTCTATTGACATCTCTAAAATCAGTACAAAATTGAATGGATTTGTCATGTTTGGAAACTGGTACAATGTTTGATATCCATTCAGCATAGGCAATAGCTCTTATGAACCCTGCACCAAGGATTTTTTCTAATTCTGCTTTGACTAGGAGAGCTATGTGAGGATGCATCTTTCTCAATTTTTGTTTAACTGGTTTGACACCCAAAGCTATGGACAAGTGATGTATAATAAGATTAATGTCCAACCCTGGCATATCTGAATAAGTCCATGCAAATTTGATCTTCTTTTTCTATAAGAACTTAGTGTAGGCTTCTTTTTCTTATGGTGACAAAGATTATGCCGAGTGTACGATCTACAGAGCCTCATATGTACCCAAATTGACTACTTGTGTTGGTTCAATAAGAACCAAAGATCTATCTTGAAAGTAGCTAGGGAGACAGTCAAGTACCTCATCCTTAGGCACCTCAGAGAGGTTTTCACCCTTGGATACGTCATTTATTTTTAATTTTTTTGGTTTTGACACTGCCACACAGTGGTTTTTGCAATCAAAACTCCTCTTCTTTTAATTTTCCTTTCTTTTTATTTTGTGACTAAGGTACTTGATGTTTGGCTTTGTCATGCTGGTAGCCAATTCGCTGGTGGAAGAGACTATGGGTTCAATGGCATTTAGGTAACAGACTATCTCATAATCATTTTGAAATTTTAAGAGATTAGGTTCTTGATAGCATTGGGACCAATCAGTGAGGTCGGGATGAATAAGAGGCAAGTCAACGTCTGGCTCAAGGTTATAAATGTGAATGATATTATCATTGGTGACTGAAGATTCAGAGTTCGTCTAGTATCCTTCTAAGATACCCAAATCAGGATTCATCCTAACAAGTGAAGAATCATCCACTAAGGCAACACGTGGGTTCAAATCCTCTAATCCTACATGTGAAACATCAGCTACCTCAGGTTGATCACTATAATTGTGGATGACATCAACATCCATGTCAACTATGGAAGGAGTCCCATTCATACTCATATGAACTTGTGTCTAAACTATGACTAGGATGTTTACACCATCAAGGTTTGGGACATCGTGATGTGGAAGGTCTAGTTTCATCAAGAGTAGCACCTTATCTTTCCATTCAATGAACAAGATTCTTTCATTGACATTCTCTAAAAGGATCTTCTACATCTGATTCTTTTTCTAAAGTCACAATTGATGCATGAGTGACCGGAATATCTAAATATCCCTAGAGGATACTAGTGGAAGGGACCCAATTGTCACACATGTCCTGCTAATTTGTCAAACTAGGTATGTATTCTAGTTCATCTTCACTATCTGACTTATCAAGGATAGGAGTAGTGTGTTTGTTGTGATTTGCAAAGCTTAGGCCAACCAACTTCTTATATTTTCATCCAAAAAGAGCATGATCAAGAGGTTCAGCTCTAGGATCCAGTCTATGATTAAGGGGGCCATGTCTAGGATAGCCCATCTTTCTGACAAAAGTATACCCTCTTCCATAAGCCTTAGGAGAGGGAGAGAAGTTCTCATTGTGCATGTATTTATCTTCTCTATAAATCTAGTCTCTAACAAATGTCTCTTCTTTCTCATCTTGAATAGGCACTAAGGACTCTACAAACATGTCAAATAAGGTCATAGCTGAAGAGGATGGCCTCTTTTCTTGTGAAGGCTTTCCATAAGACCGAGGTGAAACTGGTAATGTTGTGAGGGAGTTGAGTTGATACCCCCCCCATGCCAATATCTACCAACTTTAGCTTGTCTTTAAATTTAGCTAAAGTCACATCGAAGTCTTCTGCTTCTCTATTGAGGGGAACATGAGTTCCTACTGAAATTGAGTTAACAGATAAAATGTTATCCCCAGGTATAAAAATTGCTATTCCATTGTAAGGGAACTTAACACACTGATGATAGGTAGATGACATCACTTGCATAGCTTGAATCCACGGTCTATCGAGCAAGATATTATATGCAAGGGGGCCAGCATCAACTATTTGAAATAAAATTTCTTTTTCAATAGGGCCAATCCTAACAGGAAGGATGACCAACCCCTTGGAACTTCTTTTACCTCATCATAGGATTTGATGGTGATCCTTTTCATGGTATCTATGACTTTTTATGAATAACCCAACTCTTTCAAAACACTAAAGGAACAAATATTAAGCCCAGCACCCCCATCTATCAATACGTGCCTAATATGGGTTCTATGGATCATGAACTCAATATGAAGAACATATTGTGTGGGTGGCTCAAAGCTTTATCATCATCCTCCAAAAAGGTAAGGTAATGAGGGCTAGCAATGTGGTTAACCATGTTCTAGAATTGATCGACGTCTAAGTTGTTGGGGACATTTGCCATGCGCAAAGCATCCTTAAGGACTTGCTTGTGTCTTGGGGACAACTCTAAGAGCTCAAAGATCAAAATTTGAGTTGGGGTTCTCTGCAACTGATTAATAATATTATAACTATACTTAGGATTAAATGTTGGTTTTGAGGTGACATTCTTGGATGCCACTTGTTTTGGTTTATTTTATTGACTCAAATTGGGTCCTCTAATGAAAATAGGTCCTTGACTTTGTGTGACAACATTGAGGGCTTGTGATTACACTCTAGAGTGAGGACCCCTTAGCACCATGATGGGTTCTTCATCAAAGATAGGAGGAGATTCCACATCTAGATCATAACCATAGGGATCTTTACCCCTCATCATATTGACATTTTCTTCTACAAACTCAAGCATGTTGATAGTATTCTCCGCATCTGTGTAAGTGTAATTGATCTCAGCTTTGCCATTCTTAGCTTTAGAGGTTTCCCCCTTTTCATACTTGGTCAAAAGCTCTTTGAATACCTTATGATCAGCATTGGTGTTCAATCCATCTATCTTAAGTTTTCCATTCTCAATGAGATCTTGAATAATATGCTTGAGTTTCCAGGATTTTTCAATGTCATGTCCAATACCATTGTGAAACTTGCAAAATGCTTTCTCATCCCACCAATGTGGCTTAACATCAGGCATATAATGTTTCATGGGATCTTGAGGATGTGCAAGGTTGTTGGCAATGATCATTTTCAATACATCCTCATATGAGTCACCAAGTTTTGAAAATTGACATCTTTCCTTCTTAGGCCTATCTTGGTATCTTGGCTTGTTCTCTTGTTGATTAGATGCATTAAGTTTCATGGCTTGAACAACACTAGACAACTGGAGCACATTTTGATCTTTGGGTTGGGATGAGTCCACAACTCCATCATTGACCACTTGCTTATTCCTATTCTAGTGTGAGTTCTTTCCTTTAGAGTTATTGTTATTCTGACCATTATTATTGTTGTTGTTTCCATGTTTGGTCAAAATTCCTTATTCTTTCAAAACATCCTCAATCCTACATGCAGTTTCAACCATGGTGTCAAAGGAATCAAAAACCATCTTCCTAACTTCATACCGCATTTCGGGAACCAATTTGCTAACAAGGATGTCAATATTTTCATTTTTAGGAATGGTTCTAGAGTAGCGAGAGCATTGTCATCTCCACCTTTGCAAGAAAGTGACAAAGGATTCCCCTTGATTTTGCTTTAAGTCGCATAAGTCCAACATGGTGATAGATCTTGAAAGGTTGTATGCAAAGTGTTAAACAAATTTGTGGACAAGCTCTTTGAAAGTCTTAATGGGAGGAGTTATGTTGGTGAACCATTCCATTGCTTGACCCTTAAGAATCCTTGGGAAATATCTCATGAGATACGAGTCATCTTGATGGAACTCAAAACTTGTGGTATAAAATTGGTGCACGTGACCATGTGGATCTCCTTTCCCATCATAATTTTCATATTGAGGGATCTCAACCTTTCTAGGGAAGTCTTTCATGTTAACAGTTTTCTCAAAAGGATTAGGACAAATTGAATCAAGTGAGAATGAATTCTTGGGTGCTAACATATTTTCCCTCATTCTCTTAAGTTGTTTGATCTCCTCTTCTTGAGATGGACCTTGCTTCTTAATATTCTTATCTACGTCAAAGTTGTAGGGGACTCTAGCTCGCTTGTTGATTAAACTCTCTAGGAACTTGTCTTTGTTTTGCTCCAGATATTTCTCCACATACTGCTGGAAGAGTGGTTCTTGTTGCATTTTCAAGAATTCTTGGGAGCTGAGGTCAAAACTCGAGCTAGTACCCCCATATTGTGAACCATGATGAGCACGTTGTGAAGGTTTTTTTGAGTTCCTAGGAGGTGTTCGTCTCCTATAATGATCATATCTTGAATCCCTTCATCCTCTAGGGCTAGGAGATCATGATGGCATCCTTGAATGTCTTCCACTTCATGTAGTCTTAGGAGGAGTGGATGGAGGAGATTTATTTCCACCACTAACACACATGTTATTAAATTGGTCATTAAGTTCCTGAGCCAAGAGTCTATCTTACTCCTCTTGGAGGGATTTCTTTTCTATTTCCAATAAGGTATGTCTCTCCAACTCTAGGAGTCTAAATTTCTCTTCCTTTTCAGCTTGTACATCTAGGAAGGCTTTCTTTTCATGCTCAATTCTCTTAAGTCTTTCACTCGTGTATCTTGAATATGTTTTGAGCAGTGAACTTGGTCTTGAATGTCAAAACAAATTATTTGTGTATGTTGCATTTACACGAGTGTCATAAATTTCATCATCTTGGTTTTCATGTTGTGATTTATCATCTTGATCTTCTTTCCTCTTACCTCTCTCAACCCTTTGGTGTGCATCTAGATATCTAGTTGAGATAACGGGTGAAGCTATTTGACTCTCACAAGAGGAACTGCCAAATGAAATGGTATCTCTATGTTTTACAAATATGTCATCAAGGTGTTTATCCATGTCTTCCCTCTCTTGTCGAGTCATTGTGTAACTCATATCCATATCTGAGCGAGAAGATGCTAAGGGTGTACCCAACTCACTAAGGTGACTCTTGGAATCAAACCAAACTTCTGAGTTGTTCCTAGGTGATTGATCAAATACGCGTTCTCTTCCCTTACATTTTTGGCGAGTTTGAACTAAGGGTAATTGGTTAAAGACTACTTGAGGTCATTTTCCCTGATCTACTTGATATCTTGTTGTAACTGCCATGAAATAAAAGGTACTAGGTGATAGGATGACCCTAAGAAACATTGGTATCAAACCAAGATAGTAAATGCATTCACTTGTCCAAAAGAGAGGTGATAAGATAGAATTTTGCAAGGGGTGTAAACCAACAGTGCCACAGAGGTGCCCACTGAACGGGTGAATACCATAACACATATGGATCAGGAGGATGATTTACCCAAGTTATATTGATTGAAATTGAATTTGTATGAAAGTGAATGGACAAGAGATTACCAAAACTCTCCAAGTGTGTTATCAAAGAAGCTAAAGGTTTATCTTCTCAACAAGGATGGTTTCTAGCTCACCAACTCCATACAAGGTCACTTGTGAAATCAAATATTACTAGTTCAAGAGGTTAAAACACAAGAATCCAAAGTGTAAACAAGCTTCTAATAGTAGGGTAAGTGACCTAATCTGATCTGGATCAACCAAGGAAGACTAAAAATGGTAGGATAGAAAATTGTGCAAGTTGATAGTTTGACACTTAAGAATGCAGATTTGTTGATCATTTTGATGTTTGTCTTGATGTTTGGTGTATGTTTTGATGTTTCACTCACGCAAGACACATCAAGCAGATTGTTTGTTGTAAATAAAAGAATCACTCCACAACCTAGGTAAGCCAGGGAAATATTTGTTGAATTCCCACTTGAACCGAAGTTCAGCCATGTCTACTCATAGCAGACAACTTAGAAGCTTGGAGGCACGGGCTCCTCCTTATAGTGCACTCACTTCTCAGGCACACCAAGCTTCAAATCCCAAGGGTAATCACTTCCCAAGGGACCATTGTCTCTACTAAGAGCCATGAAAATGTGGGATGTCTTAGTTGGTCTCTAACCTTCCGCACCAATAGATAGAGGGTTTTTGGTCACTAAAAAAAAGTTTATAGTCAAGGCATCCATTTAGGTGGTTATCCTTGTGGCAGATTAGCTCTATTATGGAGGCCTCCTAGCCTACAAAAGTTATGTTCTATAGGTTTTAACGCACCACAAGGGTACTGAGGGAGATATTCTTCCTGATATAATGCATTCAACACCTGTTCACTATGAGATTAATCACAATGACATTTTTTATATACCGGTTTGGAAGGGCTTGGCTTTAGCCTGTTACCGATCTGGAAATCCACTCTTACTAGCTCTATTAAAGAACTTGGGAGGTAGCCACACTAAAATAATTATATGAGTTTCTCTTACTCCCAAGATCCACAAAGGCAAGGGGAGAGGATACATTCATATAATTCTTAGGATTACAATCTAAAAGACACTTCAAACACATAAGAAAATGACAACAATTCTTCTTCATTTTTTATCATCCCAAAAGGGTGAGAGCATAGTTTCCTAACATCAATGTCATTCCTAAAATACCAAAATAGAAGTTCATTTTAGAAGTCTTGCATGTGGGTTACTATTGTAATAAAACAAAACAAAATGCAAGTACAAAGTTTAGCATGCTATCGATCAAGGAAACCTACAAGATGATTTGTTAGTAGTCTTTATTTGAGTCTTCTTTTCAACGTCCTACAAACCACATGTTAAGCTGTTTTAGAAATAAAAATTAGAAAAACATAGCAAAAAACAAACAACAAACATTAGTGGTTAGGAAATAGCAGGATAAATCTAGAAATTTCAAACTCTCTACTGTCAAAGTCCACGTGAAGATTCTCTATGGGCCACGCAAAGATTCCTTACAGGCCACACGAAGAAATGACAGAAGGTTCTGTGTGAAGATTCTCCACAAGTCGTGTGAAGTTTCTATACGGGTCGCCTGAAGAAATGCCAAAATACCACAAGGAACTAGAAATTTTGCGCGAGTCTACAGACAGCTAACAAAAAAACAACAAATAAAAAGTTCCTTCTAATGCAAAAGTTCGCGCAAGGATATACCAGCAGTTGCGCGATGAAATACCCCCGAATCATGCAAAGTATTGCAAAACTTCGTTCAGGTAAGTGAGAAATTTTGTCTGAAACTGCACTGCAGAGCCGTATGGACAAAAAATAGATTAATCAAAAGAAATACGAAATGAGGCCAAAAATAATTTTCTACCCCACGGTGGGCACCAAAAATGTGTGCTAAAAAGTTGACACACTTCTATGAGTCATTATATTCAAGATTTCTCAAGAATGAGGTCTCCAATGGTGACTCATAGCTCCCTATTCATGGAGTGCAAGGGTTTGTAATGAAGGCCCTTAGTTTAGACCTAGTTATTCCCATGCAAGTACACTATAATCAATACCTCTAAAACTTTTTATGTGATTGGCCCATTAACCTTTGTGTCATCAGAATTGTATATACCTATCTATCTGTTCATCTTTGGTTATGTATGTTTAATCATAATATAAGTTATTTACATGTATAAACATTCAAGAAACATCATGAAAACAAATAACACATAACACATGATATGATATCGCAGAAAACTCCTGTTAGGAAGTAAAAACTATGGTGGGGATGTCTACCCACAAAACTTCACTATCTGCAGATAAGAAGGGAGCCGGTAAAGGCTTACAAATGATCACTTTTGATGAGCTACCCTATTAAGAGTATTAGAGTAGAGACCTGTTAGGATTTACTTTGTTTGAAGCTTTAGAAACACCGTTAGGTGTGCACTCTATTAAGAGATTTATCAAACAACTGTTAAGTCCACCTTCTACAAAAGGATTTCTGTTGTGATGCACTTGTTAGAATGCAACTACAGTATAAATGTTGATTTGATAGTGAATGCAATATCTAATTGCTGATAACAGATCCTGTATAGCTTACAATGTATGTATGTAATCACCTTGAGTGATTTGAGTAATACCTTGTCTCTTCTCGTCGGTAGCCTTCCTGTGTTCTTAATAACTGTTGTGATCTATTTCTATACTTTTCATGAATTCTCTTCTTCTTCTTAGATGCTCTCCATAGCTACTATCATTCTTCAAATGATTACAAGTCTCATCTATTACAAATGATGGAACATCTATTTATACTAGTTTCTAGCTCTATTCTTGATTCACGCTTTTCAAATTTACTCTAGATCCGAGGTTTACAACTTGACCTTGATCTTTAGTTAAATATGTTTTAGATCCGTTAGGATGCTTTAAAACATTTACAATATGCTTTCTTGACCCTCAAGTTAGGATTTAAAACAAATAAAAAATCTATTAATAGGATTACATTGCTTTATTTGACGTGTAAAGTCAGATCCACTTTTTGTGGGTTCTCTAACTGACTTTTGGTTCTGATGGTTGGGGTGCTCTGTCAATCTATCAGTTTTCTTCTCCGTCCGTATGCCTTACTTGAACTGTTCATTGGGTATGCCTTTTCTGCTCTGTCGGCGATGTTCTCAAAACTGTATCATCGGGTATGCTTTTCATTGGTAAATTATATACTTAGCATTTTCATGTTAGACTTTTTGTCCTATCTGGTATGCTTGCTATCCACTATTTATGCTTGTTATCTACTGGTTATGCTTGTTGTTCACCGGTTATGCTTATGCTGATGACCTTTATCATGTTTTTCCCTTTAAGTATACTAATGGAAAAACTTAATGTCATCAATCTCCCCCTTTGACATTAGTATCAAAAATTGATATGTGCAACATACTTGATGCATTAGTATGTACACATGTGTATACTTATTCTTTAGTCATGAAATGACTCCCCCTATGCATATGTTGGTAAGTGTAAGTTTATGTACATGTCTATCTTTGTTGTTGTAACATATAAAATTTAACAATGTGTAACATAAGAAATGTAACATTTGAAATAAGTGGGGGAAAGATAAGATATTCCTCTTCCATCCCAAGATGCACAAAGGAAAGATCCAAATTGATCAACCCAAAAAGGATCGATGCACAAATGAATCAATCATTTGGAAATGAGAGCAAAGAGGAAAGTCTTAAATTCCCATTTTATGGAAAGGAATGTGTGATATATTTAGAATGATTAAGGATTTGAATTGAAATGGATAGGAGAAATGCACTAACCTTGAAATATTATAGATCAAAGAATGTTGTTTTCTGAGGTCTGTAGACTATTTCTGGAAAATCTGAAGTATGATCTAGAACCGGAACAGAGAGATGAACAAAACCCATAAATCTTTTTCTGATCTGACACCGTCTTATGAAAAAAGGTTGACCTTGACCCAAAAATGTCACCCCTGACCCAATAATGTCTACCTTGACCTGCACAGGTCTGACAAAAAATCCATTCACGGAGCCTAAAAGAAAGCCAAAAAGGGTATCCATATCTGGGTCCAAATCCATAGTCCCAAACCTGTACCTAAAAGAAAAAGAGGTTTGTTTGTTGGGGGGAGGGGTTTGCCTTAGTCAAACCCCAGTTTTGGAATTAACCTCAAAATATATAATTGAAATTGTAGAAGTAAACAAAGTAAATGCATAAATTCACCTTGCTTGTAAAAGTCCTTGTGGAGGATTCAAATCCTTGAATCCACAAGTATGTATGCACCAATGGATCTAGAATTTAGAATGTAGGATGTCTTCAATCTCTTTCTTGTAGATCTCCAACACCAAATCTTGAATGGGTTCTTGATTATGAAGAGGCTTGGAAGAAGATGGATGGAGAGATCACCAAAAAGGACACTATGTGGCTTAAATCCTTCAATGGCCTCCCATGGATCTCTTTGAATGCTTGAACACTTGATGGTGGATGAATCTTTGCTTCAAATATTGCTTGATTTCTTGCATGAATCTTCACTTGATGATGTTTCTCAAGGATGCTTAGGCTTTCATAGAAGACTTCTTCTTTCTCAATATCGCTTAGAGAAAATGAGAGGAGAAAGCTTCCTTTTATATGAAATTAGGGCACAATCTTCTAAGGAGGCCAACATAGGAGAATTAAATTCCCATTAAAGCCTTTACCCCTAAGAGAGGACCTAAGTTAAATATAATTTAGGAATAGATGCTTCGGAACCCGAAATAGCCAACCCAGAAGTGGGAAACAACTTTTTCATAGACTGACACTCGGAAACTATGGGACCCTGGGATCTAAACCCTGGGTCAAGGTTGAGGTCAATCTTGACCTAGGTCAGGGTTGAGGTCGACCTTGACCTAGGTTAGGGTCGAGGTTGACATAGACCAAAAAGGTCGACCCTGACCTTGAGGTCCAAGATCTTAGGTCTGCAGTCCAAAATGCAGAAATTAGGTTGGAAAGAAGTGGAAAGTGGGGTAGAACAGGGGGAAAGCCAGGTCTAGATTAGGAACCCATTCAAGGTGCTTGTCATGACCCCAAACCACTTACTTGGAAGGATAAACCAGTCTATCATGGAAGTGCTTCCATTTTTTGACTATACATTTAGCCCCCACTTTAGCAAGAGTATGAGCTCAACACAAACTCTTGGTAAAGGAGAACATACAGAACAAACAATATTATTGTAATAAAAAAAGGACAAAGAAAACCTCAAGCCCCCAAGGGATTTAAGTCTTTATCAACCCTAAGATCACAATAAGAGTGACATCACCGGTCATAGAGAAAGAGAGAGAGGAGTGGTTAGCACGGCCAGTAAGATGTGTGTATCTCACTGTGAACCACAAAAAGGATAGGATGGCCCATCAAGAAAGCACTTGATAGTCACCCCATAAAGTTGTGCACCTTCTGGCAGCTTTGTGCATGTATGTAGTGCATTTTCTAGCAGCTTTTATGAAGTACCCATGGATCCATATCCTTATATCACGATGGAATAGATTTGTAAAATGTACAATCTCTTTAGGATTTAGCAACTTGTGTGCGTTAACTTCTGAGGATTTAGCATATTGAATTGTAATTGAATGCGTATCTCTTCAGGATTTAGAAACTTATGTGCATTACCTTCAAATGATTTAGCATGCTACAAAACAAAAGGTTAGAAAAAATAAAATAATATATAACGAGGGAGGCCGTATATATGCCCCCTCCTTAAGATGGAAAAATACATATTATTTTTGACATGTTAACAAAAGAAAAGAACAAGAATAAAGCCTTCTTTAATAACATCAAGACAATATCCATAGACAACACCTAGTCCAAGCCAAGAAGGTCACAACTCCTATGAGGCCATGGAGGGGATGAATGTAAAGAGATATCATGAAAGAAGTGAAAAAATAACCCTTGTGAGGGATAACAGACTATTCACTTTCCAAGGTGAGAGATTTATCAACCATGGAAACCCAATGTCAAACAATGAAATAGGTTATAATCAAGGACATAGATCCTCAATGCAAACCAAAATTTTCATGTATGATTGGATATCACATAATAGATAGATACTGCTTAACCAAGGGAAGAATGAATCCTAGAAAGAAAGAAATTAAGGAGATGACATCCTTGTCCCCCAAGCATAGGAACAAGGATGAAAGGGGACCTATTATATTGCTCACAATACTATGCAAGACAACGAGCCCCCAAAGATTAGGCTAACATTGTTTACGTAATGTGGAGTTCCATAATAGGAACATAAATGTTATTTAGAGAAAATATGATTGAAATACAACTCATTGCCACATGATATATAAATAACTTTACTATCAATGAGTTTCCTAATCTTATAATGTAAAGCATGACATCCATTAGTAGAGTGATCATGAAATCTATGATAGAAAAAAAAGGAAAAGAGTCTTCAAGTGTGGACTACATTTATTTTTGCGTTTAGGTCTAGCAATCATCTTAGTATGAAGGAGTTTAGGCAAAAGAACTTCTTGGTCAACTTCCTTCATAGGTTCATCATGTTTTGAAGTGTTATTTGAGATGCTGTTATTGATTTGTTGTTGAGGATTAAACCCCAATCCATAATAATGCTCATGCCCCCCATTCTGTAAGGGCATTTGAATTCCCTGTTTATGCTTACCACATCCTTAACTATGGAATCCTTGTTTAACTAGTAAATGATAACTAGGACCATAACAATAAACCATATCAAAAGGAGTCAATGGAACTTCAGTAGTCACTATGTCATCATTATTAGGCTTGACAGATTCATAGTTGGTAGAAGCAATGACAAAGTTATTACGAAGGTAATAAGAAGTAGAAGAAAAAGCTCATTGTTCAAACTCTCTTTGTTGCTTCATAAAATCAAGATCAGAAAACTTATATTCTCCAATAAAGGTAGGATTAAAATTCAAGGTTCCCCAATCATCTCCAGGAAGAGCATTAGAGGAAGAAGGATTACTATTAGGAATAGGAGTATTGTGGGTTTGAATATTCAAACAAGGATTTGGTGCATCATCTACATGAAGTGTATACACCATGTTGTTGTGAAAAAATTTGACTTTACAGTGAAGGGTGGAAGGAATAACATGCATCTCATGCAACCAAGGTTTACCCAAAAGTAGGTTATAATGAAGAGATCCAGGCATAACATGAAAAGGAGTATTCAAGATGACCGGACCTACTTTGATAGGTAAGTTAATGATGCCCAAAGTGTTCTTATCAATGTTATCAAAGCCATGTATAGGATTATTATCAAGTTGAATAGTTGAAAGATTGGATTTAATTGATTTGAGAATGTCCATGCTACAAATATTAAGCCCGGATCCATTATCAATCAAGGTCCCATGAATGATACTCTTATAGATAGTAATAGCAACCATAAGGGCATCATATTGCTTTTTAACTTCTTGAGAAGGTAAATCCTTTTGATTAAATACAATGTTAGGAGGACCTGGGGTAACATACATGCATTTTAAGAAGGCATTGATGTTCTCTTGATTAGGAGGTGGAGTGGGAAGAGTTTCTAGAGATTTTTGCAAGGCTTCACGGTAGGTAGGTGAAGTTTGAATAAGCTCCCATAAATAAATCTTGGCAGGGGTATTACACAATTGGTTTATCATATCATATTCCATGTTAGGAAGATGGGGTGGAGGAGGAAGAATGGGTTGGGAAGGTGTTAAATAAGTAGGAACCACCAGATTAGGTTGAGGGTTATTCCTTGTATGATAGGTGTGAGCTATCAAATCTTGATCATTGAAATATTCTAAAGATTCCATAGGTTTACCTTTGATAGTAATGTGAGGACAACC
>MU225952.1:568798-584724 GCA_018584345.1 Thuja plicata | reverse complement strand
TTTGGAAATGAGAGCAAAGAGGAAAGTCTTAAATTCCCATTTTATGGAAAGGAATGTGTGATAGATTTAGAATGATTAAGGATTTGAATTGAAATGGATAGGAGAAATGCACTAACCTTGAAATATTTCAGATCAAAGAATGCTATTTTCTGAGGTCCATAGACTGTTTCTAGAAAATCTGAAGTACGATCCGGAACCAGAACGTAGAGACAAACAAAACTCAAAAATATTTTTTTGATCTGACACCATCTTATGAAAAAGGTTGACCTTGACCCACAAATGTCACCACTGACCCAATAATGTTGACCTTAACCTACACAGGTCTGACAGAAAATCTGTTTGTAGAGCCCAGAAGAAAGCTGAAAAGGGTATACAGATCTGGGTTCAAATCCACAGTCCCAAACCTGTACCTACAAGAAAAAGAGGTTTTTTTGGGGGGGGGGGAGGGGTTTTCCTTAGTCAAACCATGGTTTAGGAATTAACCTCAAAATATATAATTTAAATTGCAAAAGTAAACAAAGTAAATGCATAAATTCACCTTGCTTGTAAAAGTCCTTGTGGAGGATTCAAATCCTTGAATCCACAAGTATGTATGCACCAATGGATCTATAATTTAGAATGTAGGATTTCTTCAATCTCTTGCTTCTAGATCTCCAACACCAAATCTTGAATGGGTTCTTGATTATGAAGAGGCTTGGAAGAAGATGGATGGAGAGATCACCAAAAAGGGCACTATGTGGCTTAAATAATTCAATGGCCTCCCATGGATCTCTTTGAAAGCTTGAAGGCTTGATGGTGGATGAATCCTAGATTCAAATATTTCTTGATTGCTTGCTTGAAACTTCACTTGATGGTGTTTCTGAAGGATGCGTAGGATTTCATAGAAGACTTCTTCTTTCTCAATATCGCTTAGAGAAAATGAGAGGAGAAAGCTCCCTTTTATATGAAATTAGGGCACAATAGTCTAAGGAGGCTGACATAGGAGAATTAAATTCCCATTAAAGCCTTTACCCCTAAGAGAGGACCTAAGTTAAATATAATTTAGGAATCAATACTTTGGAACCCAAAACAGCCGACCTGGAAGTAGGAAGCAAGTTTTGCAAAGACTGACATCCGAAAACTATGGGACCTCGGGATCTGAACCCTGGGTCAAAGTTGAGGTCGACCTTGACCTAGGTCAGGTTCAAGGTCAACCTTGACCTAGGTCAGGGTTGAGGTTGACATAGACAAAAAAGGTCAACCCTGACCTTGAGGTCCAAGATCTCAGGTCTGTAGTCCAAAATGCAGAAATCAGGTTGGCAAAAAGTGGAAAGCGGGGTAGAATAGGGGGAAGCTAGGTCTAGATCAGGAACCCATTCAAGGTTCTTTTCATGACCCCAAACCACTTACTCGGAAGGCTAAACTAGTCTATCATGGAAATGCTTCCATTTTCTAACTATACAACTGTAAATACATTATACATATCCTCATATAGTATTTTGTACATATGTATACATTCCTCCTTTTTCTTACTAAATTATATTGTACATATGTGTATACATTCCTCCTTTTTTGATAATGAGGGCAAAGGTACTTACATATTTTCAAAAATGTGAGAGTGTGAGGCTTTTATTTCCTCCATCATTTTCTCCCATTTCTCCTTTAAATTATCAAGTTCCAAATGCTCAAGTGATATCCTCACATGCATGTCATATATGTTGTCTACCACAGACATTTCTAGGGTCATGACGAGAGTTCTTGCATCCGTAATATGTTGTTGTAGAGTGGTGAGGTTTGGAAAAATGTGATCTTGAAGCTCTGTAACCTCATTCCTAAATTGAGTCTCTGCATCCCATATTTCTTGTCTCAATCTATTTACCTTTGTAATATTTTCACGATGCAACTTTATAGTGTTTGCATCAGAGGTTAAACTCAGTGCACTAGCTATTAGATCTGAATCTAATTATGACAGATTTTCACTATTTTCTTTAGTGAAATTTTCTAATGTGCATAATTTTTGAACTAAGGTAACAACTTCAACAATCATAGGTTCTATTTCACTTGCTTGTTCAGATAGCTTTACTTTCTTCTCTACCACTTCTTGGCTGATCTTCTCAATTAGTTTGTGTTGATACTTCATTTTTGCCTGTTCTTCCATTGCCTTCTCTGCATCTACATTCTGATTTATGATGGCATCGGTAAGAACTTCTATTTGTTCCATGACTAATGTTTTATCTTCAATTTTGACATCTGGAACAATTTGTTGTAGAATATCCTTTGCTTGTTCAAGTGCTTGGGCTTCCCTATGTGCCTTTCTCATTTTCTCTTGAATTTCCTTTCTTTGACACATTACTCCAAACTTTTGAAGTGTTTCAGTATCCAAAGTAGATACATCCCACTTGGGTATTTCTATTACCTCATCAAGTGTGACAGCCAAGATATCTTTCTTTAATACCTTCTTCTTTTTCTTCTTTGGCTGGGTGGTAGATTGATGTACTACCATTTGTAGACCTTGAGATTGGATTTATTTGGTAGGTGAGGGCCGAGAAGATGAAGCATCTTGTTGTTTCTGTTTTGAGTCCACTGGTTGGTTTTGTGAAGACGTCTCCTCATTTTCCTTGGGTGTATCAAAATATTTTTCTTATTTTTCTTCCTCGCTTTCATCCTGTTCGACTTTTTCACTCTTTTCTTTCTCTTCATCCTTTCTTAATGTTTCATCTATTGTGTTATCTTTTCCTTTTTCTTTTTTAGTACACACTTCTTGCTGAGTGTCAGTTTCATTCTTCATTTATGTATCTGTATCCTTTTGAATAATGGATGCATCTTTATTTTTATCATTACCCATGTCCTTGGGTATATCATCATCTTTCTTAGATTATTTCTCCTGAATTGATTCAATATCAATTGCATCGATCAATATCAATTGCATCATTCAATATGTTCATGTTTGTCAGTGTATTGACTTCTGCAGTGTTAATAGTTGAATCATGTCTGTCAGTATTGCCCTGTGCAACATTTATATCTTCATCTTTTTGCACTTCTTCTGTAGGGTATTTTCCTATAATATCATTGACAATGTTATCTAACTAAGATTCATCAGTTATGTTACCTTTTATTGTCAAATTTTCTTCGGTAACTTCTTCTTTGCTTAAGTCAATATGAATTGGACTTGGTAGATTTTGACTATCCTCACTTTGAGCATTGTCAAGAGTAATGTCTGACCATACTTCATCTACAATGTCAGTATTTTTGGGGCCTGTTGGATCACTCTCTTCTCTATCCAATTCCATAGATGAGTCATCTTGTACATCTTTAATGATGAATTTTTCTTTCTCTGGGCTAGCTTCCTTAGTGGGCTTATTGAGTATCTTGCACCACTTTTTAATGTTATTTTGATCAAGATCAATTATCTTCCCCTTGAGAAATTCATATGCTCTCATTTTTGGTGAGAACTCTTTTTCATACTTCTTCATCATCTTAGTAATTTCTTCCTTACTTGTATCAGGAGGCATAAGAGTAACAAGTACCCTTTCTCTTATTTCCTTTTATTGATGTAGTGCAAAATTCCATTTGGCTGACAATCTCTTTGATAGTTCTTTGGGAACGTCATATTCTATGAATTCCAGTGGAACATAATGATGTTTGCACATTTTTTCAATTATTGCATCTTCAGTCTTATTTTGATCCTCTATACTAAATTTTAACCATTTCCTAATGTTAGGATAAAAAATAGACAGTGATTATGAAATATTCTTGCATATTTTATCAATTGTTGTAGGGACCATAGGTTATTTTTCCTTTTGTATCTCTACATCACAATCATCCATTACTGAGTCTTCTAGATCTTCCAGAGTTCTAGTCATCTTCCTCCTTTTGGTCTACCTTTCTTGTGGAGGAGCTGGTTTTCTTTTGTATATCCTCACTCTTCCTTTCTGTAATGGTGAAGGAGTTGACTCTTTTGTAGTCTGGCTTCTTGTTCTTGAAGCGGTTGTTGTTCTATCTCTTTTGGGTGTAGGAGGAGGTGGAAAATCTGACTTTGTTCCCTCTAAGTCATTCTTTTCTTCTTCTTCACCTATAGGTGACTGTCCTTTGGTTTGTTCCTCCTTACCCTCTATTTCCTCTTCACTTTCTTCTGTAACTGCAAGTTGCTTTGTTAATTTTTTGACCATCTTGTCTTTCTTATTTATAATCTTCTTGACAAAAAGATCTATTTTGATCTTTTGTTTGGCTTCCTCATAGGTTCCAAACCTTTCTTGCTTGTTGTCAATTGGTTCATTCAATAGTGCCTTGATGCACTCATTGGTCCTGATTTGATCTCATACTCTAAATGTGAAAGCCAAGACTTCCTAGGTACTACTGCTTGGATATACATCAAATCAATATCTACCATAAAGTATATGTCCTTTTTGTGTTCTTCTATCAAAATTTTAGGAATCCTTGTTCTAGACTGTAACATTTCCTTAATGCTTTTAAAATACTCATTCATTATATCATCAAAGTCTGTTCCTAGTGACTCTAAATGCTCACATAACTATATGGTAACAAGTCTGCTTGTATCCCATACTACTTTTCCTATGGAAGGAAAGTATTCTTCAAAGTAAAATAATATGCACATAATGAGGGAACCAAACTTAAAAGTGTTTGTTCTTGAAGATCTTATGGTGTTCATCTTCTCCTCAAGTTGATTCAACAGGATCTTTGCAAGATCCATCTTCTTTCCTTGTTTGATGATTTTGAATGTTGTGCTCATAGTAGTGCTTGATATGCTATTCATTCTACTTGCTTGGAATATTTTGTACCCTACCACACATGCACCAAACATGAGTTATGTGTCGGTGATAGTCTTGACCTAGAGAGCTCTTTTGTCTGATTTTGTACTAGTTAATTTTTCCACTTCCTTCAGGGATGGGTGCTTGTGAGCTTGTGGTTTGTCAGTCGTAGGATAACCAGTAACTGCATGAATAACATCCTTTTTATTCATTTTGGCTTATTAAGCCATAGCGTCTGGTTATGCATTCTGCTGAGAACTATCTTTATCCATTCTATTTTGAAAACTCTGGGAAAGTGTAATGCATTTGTGAGTCCTTTCACTTCCAGATGCTTGTGCTCTTCTTTGAGGTTTCCAGCCTCATCACACAGTTCCCTATAGGCATTATCTAGGTCTAGATCTCCCAATTCTGAGATCTTACAGTGTATATAGGACCTTACATCCTCTACCAGTAAAACACTAGGTGGGCTTCTGGAGAATGCTCCAGAATCATCAGGTTGTGATGCAATTTCTGGGTGTAGATTGTATTTTGGTTCAACACAAGTGACTCTATGGATAAGCTTGATCGCTTTCTTCTTATCTTTTCAACTCTTGAAGTTGATGCCATTGTGTTGCAGAAATTTAGGTTTTTTTTTTGTTCGTAAATCAAATAGTGCAGTCAGTGAATGCAGGTACTTACTGAATCTCTGTGATTTCCTGTGAATCCTCTGAGTGGTGCTTAGAATCTTTCTAGAGTTGCTCTTCAATTTTTCTCTTCAATCACTCTATTGGGCTCTCTTGGTTGCTCAAAAAGCACAAGTGCAAAATGAGTTCAATCGTCGGTCTTTTATAACTTTTGTGCACTAAGTTGTCATTAATGCTCACCAACTCATCGATATACAAAGACTGAGTTCATCGGTTGAAGCATAAATAACATCTTCGGTGTGGATGCAAAGTGTCAGGGTTGTCAGCAGCTTTGATGACTTCAACGATGATTATCGGTAAAGTGGCAAAGACAACTTTTTTTGGCTCAAGGATCACCGATGTCCGTCGGTTTACACTTAGCAGCTTGGATTTTGTGTAATGACCGATATATTCTGGTAAGTAGTGTTAAATTTTTCTATGTGTGTTCACTGATGCATATTTGTACCCAATAAATGATGGTTGTTTTTCAATAAAAATTTACAAGTGACAATATAGTGCATCTTTAATAATGTTGATTTGTCTATATGGTCAATATGTAAATGGAACCGATGCATAATATAACTTTTCATAATGCAGTTCCATACTTACTTGTGCAATTTAGTTGGAAATGGTGATGTGGATGGGGCATCATCATTTGCATTGCTTGTTCCAGCACCTTTAGTGTTTGTGGCTTTTACCCACATCTTGTTTCTCATCTTCTTGATGTCATCAATGGTATTTCCATTGGGATAAGTACTTATTTCTGTCAGTCGGTCTTTGCAATATTTTATCACATGTCCAACCTTATGACAATGTAAACATGCCATTCCATGATTGAACCATCCTCTTGGTTTTCTAGTCCATTTTCTCATATAGTTAGCAGATATATGACCATACCTTCCACATGTTGTGCAATTTACCCATGTGTTCTAGTCCTAAACATATGAGTTACCTTTTCTTGTTGGTTTGTAGCCATTATCAGGTTCTTTTGGTGTCCATGCCTTCTTATTCTTTTTCCAGCATTCCTGATATGTATGTCCATTCATTTTGCAAGTAGGATAGTACTTGTCCATATAGGTTTCCTTCTTTGTATTTTTCACCTTGGATCTGCATTCATATGCCTTGTATCCTTGCTTGTGACATTTATAACAATTACCAATGAAAATAGATTGTCATTGAGGAATACCTTTCATTTTGTTTCTGCAAACATTTGAGGTGTGGCCTGGTTTTCCACAGTGATTGCATGACAACTTCTTGATTCTTGGAGTTGCATAAACATTCTTTTGATTTGTTTGATTAGATGACTCTCCATTGTTGGTGTAACCTATTCTTGTGTATTTGTTGACTCTTATTTGACCATCAAGGAAATCATACATTCTTTTGTTGCCATCTTCAGCTTTCTTGATCAATTCATTGTGCTAATTTTGAATTCTAACTTCATGCTTTAGTTTCTCATTTTCTTCCCTTAGCTCACCGATGATCTGTATTCTTTCATTGAGTTCAGTATTTAATTTGTTTTCTTCTTGACTCATAAGAATAATTTGGTTGGTAATCTCATGGTGATGCTTAGTAAGTCTTTGAATCTCTGACTCCTTTTCTTGTAGCTTTTCTGTTATTTTCCTCCTATCATCAATAGCCAATGTTCTCTCTGATTTATCTTTTCTTGAATCATTCATGATATCAATCATTTTTACCATCTGAGTTTCTTGACCGATTTGCAGCATTTTGATTTTCTCTATCAAATGTAGATTGACTTCTTGTAGACTTGTGATCTCTTCTACTGATGTGTCTGAAGATTTTCTCATTGACAATTCAACATTGTTGAAGTAATATGGGATATCCTCTTCTTTATAATATTTTTCATTAAGCCTAGTTGCCATGATCTTTCTTTCATCATGCAACTTTCTCATGCTTACTCTCGCCTCTTTATACTGCTCAAAGTAAATCTGAATTTGCAATTTCTCATTCTCAATAGTCTTGTCTAGTCTATACTTTTCCATCATGTGGATCTTTCCTCTTAAGTATTTAAGATTTTTATGAAAGAGACTTATCTCTGATACCAATTATTGGAATTATTGGAATGATGTACTGAGAGGGGAGGGGTGAATCAGTACCTCTAAAACTTTTTATGTGATTGGCCCATTAACCTTTGTGTCATCTGATTTGTATATACCTATCTATTTGTTCATCTTTGATTATGTATGTTTAATCATAATATAAGTTCTTTACGTGTATAAACATTCAAGAAACATTCATGAAAACAAATAACACATAACACATGATATGATATCACAGAAAACTCCTGGTAGGAAGTAAAAACTACGGTGGGGATGTCTACCCACAAAACTTCACTATCTGCAGATAAGAAGGGAGCCAATAAAGTCTTACAAATGATCACTTCTGATGATTTACCCTGTTAAGAGTATTAGAGTGAAGAACTGTTAGGATCTACTTCATTTGAAGCTTTAGCAACACCGTTAGGTGTGCACTCTGTCAAGAGATTTATCAAAGAACTGTTAAGTCCACCTTCTACAAAAGGATTTATGTTGTGATGCACTTGTTAGAATGCAACTACAATATAAATGTTGATCTGATAGTGAATGCAATCTCTAATTTCTGATAATAGATCCTGTATAGCTTACAATATATGTATGTAATCACCTTGAGTGATTTGAGTAATACGTTGTCTCTGCTCGTCGGTAGCCTTCCCTTGTTCTTAATAACTGTTGTGATCTATTTCTGTACTTTGCATGAATTCTCTGCTTTTGCTTAGATGCTCTCCATAGATACTATCATTCTTCAAATGATTACAAGTCTCATCTATTAAAAATGTTGGAACATCTATTTATACTAGTTTCTAGCTCTATTCTTGATTCACACTTTTCAAATTAACTCTAGATCCAAGGTTTACAACTTGACCTTGATCTTTAGTTAGATATGTTTTAGATCCGTTAGGATGCTTTAAAACATTTACAATATGCTTGCTTGACCATCAAGTTAGGATTTAAAACAAATAAAAACTATATTAATAGAATTACATTTCTTTATCTGACGTTTAAAGTCAGATCCACTTTTTGCGGGTTCTCTAACTGACTGTCGGTTCTGATGGTCAGGCTACTCTGTCAGTCTATCGGTTTTCTTCTCCGTCGGTGTGCCTTACTTGAACTAGTCGTCGAGTATGCCTTTTCTGCTCCATCGATGATGTTCTCAAAACTGTATCATCAGGTATGCTTGTTGTCAGTAAATTATATACTTTGCATTTTCACATTATACTTTTTTTCATATCGGGTATGCTTGTTGTCCATGGGTTATGCTTGTTGTCCACCGGTTATGCTTATAATGATGACCTTTATCATGTTTTTCCCTTTAAGTATACTAATGAAAAAACTTAATGTCATCACATGAAATGAGAGATTCAAAGAGGAAGAGAAAGAATTCTAGTCTTCATGATCACCAAATATACATTGCAAATGAAAATGGAAGCTATTCTATATGATAACAATGTATGAAAGCAAACTAATCGATATAATAACAATGCATGGAAGTAAATTAATCTATGAAAGGAAAATATGCAAGATTAATCTATGAGAGGAAATGTGCAAGATTAATCTATGAAAGGAAACATGAATCTAAACTAACATGAATCTAATCTAAATGGATTGTCATTGATGCATGAGAGAAGAAGACAAGAAGAAGAGAAGTTGCATTGTTCAAGCGCAAATGCTCAAACTCTCCTCCGAAATTGCTCTCCAAACCTGTAGCATAACAATAACATAAAAGCTCTATATCTAAAATGAGAAGGAGAGGGCTCCTTATAAAGGAAAGTGTGGAGAGGAAAGCATCCTCAAGAGAAATGTGGGATAAATCCCTAAAAGGAAAGTAAGTGGGAAAAGGCCCACCACTTAGGAATATGTGTGATGAAAAAAGAGTTTTATTTATTTTTTATTTGATTTATTTTCTTTTTCATCACAAAGAGGGATTTAAGTGGGGATTTTATTTATTTAATTAAAATATGGATGTTATTTTAATTAAATAAGATTATTTTATTTAATTAAAAGAGAGATTTTAATTAAATAAGATAATATTATTTAATTAAAAGAGAGATTTTAATTAAATAAGATAAGATTATTTAATTAAAAGAGAGATTTTCTTTTAATTAAATAAGATTATTGATGAAATGATCAAACCTTAGGAAATATTTAAATAATTGAATTAATTACGATTTGATCAAGGAAATTGATTTGAATTGAAAATATTGCAAAACATTGATTCAGGAATTTGATAAATTGATGAATGGGGGCCCATAGTCTAGGTGACCATTTTAGGGTGCATACAACACCAACATGGGATACTTCAATAGATAATCCTTGAATTTTTGAAATGTATTCTCGCATTGTTCTATCCATATAAAGGTCACATATTTATGCAATAGATGTTGGAATGGGTGGCACTTGTCTGCTAGTTGGGTGATGAATTGCCTTATAGATTAAATTTTGCCTTATAGACCCCTCAGTTGCATTAGATTGGTTGGTGGTGGCATGTCAAGGATGGCCTTGACCTTTTCTAGGTCTACTTTGATGCCTCGATGTGACATAATGAATCCCAAAAGCTTTCTAGCGGTAACCCAAAATGCACACTTTTTTGGATTTAATCTGACCTTGTATTCCTGCATTCGATCAAATATTCATCCCAAACCTTGTAGGGGAGTCTCCCTGAGCATTGAATTGGCTAGTATGTAATTAACATAGTCTTCCATTTTTTTATGAATTAGATCATGGAAGATCATGGTCATTGGCCTTTGATATGTTGCTCATGCATTTTTAAGGCCAAATGGTATTACATTCTAGTAGTAAATGCCCCAGGCACATGTGAATGTGGTATTGTGTTGGTCCTCTGGTGCAATTCTGATTTGGTTATATCCCGAGAATCTGTCCATGAGTGATAACATATGGTGTCCTACTGTTAGATCAACTATCATGTCAATATTCAGTAGAGGAAAGTCATCCTTGGCACAAGATTTTTTTAGATCTCTTTAAATCTGTGCATATGTGTATCTGACCATTGTGTTAGGTTACTGGAACTAGATTAGATATCCAATCTGCATATGGAATTGGTCGTATGAATCCTACATCTAGGAGTTTCTTCAACTTTGCTTTGTCATGTAAACCGACATGCGGATGCATCTTTCTCAATTTTTGCTTGACAGGTTTTGCATTTGGTAACAATGGTAGATGATGTAACAATAGCTTTGGATCTAGACCTGGCATGTCTGAGTAGGACCATGCAAAGTTTATTTCCCTTTCCTTGAATAATCTAATGAACCATTCTCTTTCTTCTAATGTAAGTGATTTTTCCAAATACATATTTTTGGGGTTCTTTTCATCACCTATATTGACTTCTTTTATTTCCTCAACAAGTAAGGCTGAATTTTCCTCTGTTAAGGGAGAAGTTCTAGATTTCCATCCTCTAGTGCCTCATAGAGGTTTTCACCAGAATATACATCTTTTATTATTATTTTCTCATTTTTTAAAGTTAGAAAGCACCTTGCGGTTTTCACTTATTGATTGTTCTTTTTTTTTCTTTTTCTTTTTCTTTTTTGACTGGAAAGAGGAGCTTCCTCAAAATAGGCTGATCTGTCAAGGTCAATATAGAAACCTACTTTGTGGTACCCTGGTGGCATGCCCTCTTTGAGTCCCATGAATTTTTTTATGGCTTCATCATTCTCAAAGATATCTATGTCAGGTTGTCCTTGTTGATCCCATTCTATCAGTTCAAGGTGTACTAGACAAAGGTCCTCATGGGGGGATGACTTTGCTTGGGTAAATAGGACTATAGTGATAGTTCTAATGAACTAAGAATTTAATGTGGATGCACCACTTAAGGAATTTTTATCAATATGTTTATCGATACATGGATGGTCTTCTATGGTCATTTGGTCAAACATATCTTCAAGGTGTATAGTGTTGACTAACCAAGGGGAATAATCTCGGATAGTCGGTTCCAAATTATGGAGGGATCTCCACTCGTATTCATAGGAATAGGTCATGATAGAATTCTCATTTGATGTCTCACTTTACTCATTGTCTTGGATATCTTGGTTAAGGTTTAATCGTGAATAAGAGGTTTCCACTTCTGATGGTAATATCCGCTAGAGTATGTTGCTGATTAGGGTATATTCTGGGTTTTTCCCCAGTGTAATTATGCAATTTTATCTTGATCTATGAGTATATCTCAGATGGTATTACTATTTCTATTTTTTCTATATCTTGGTTCTCTCTTGTTTCTCTAGGTTGGTGGTAAAGATAATTCCATTAAGCCTAGCCATCTTTCCCCCAAACTATTCGTACCATCATACCCAAATTTCTACAGCATTGTGAAGCTGGCTCCATATTTTGACATGGGTATGTGTGATTGAAGTGTTTCTTATGGGTCTTGATACAACCAAGGGTTTATATCCATATGGAAAGGGTTCTCTTCTGATATGTTCCCCCATTTGAAAAATGTGGTTAGTGGACATCTAAATAGAACTGGTTCCAGAGTTTCATGTGTTGTCACTAGTTGAGGCATGCCATATGACCTTGGAATTTGAGACAAGTTAGTAATGGTAAAATATTCCTCATAGCTATACTCACCACATCCTTTTCCTATAATTGATATCTTCCCTACCCTTATGGTTATGTCTTTGGAATAGAATCTGAGGTGGAAGGAATGCTTGCCTCCTGATTTGAAGGTACTTGATTATTGATACTTCTTCTAATGGTGTTGCAGTATTGGAATGGGTTTGGATATCCTTCAATGATTATTTATTCTCCCTAGTATGGGAACTTGATGCATTGATGATAAGTAGAGGGTACGACTTGCATGTCATGAATACACGGTATTTCTAGTAACATGTTATATCCCAAATCTAGGTCTAGGATTTGAAAAGGGGTGTTCTTTATGACTGGGCCTATCCTGACTGGTAGTATGAGGATACATTTTGAAAACCTTTCCTCCTTGTCATATGCCCTAATATTTATTCTCCTTGTGACATCAATGTTGGATTCAGAATATCCCAAGGTTTTTATTACTTTCAAAGTATATATGTTTAACCCAGCTCCACCATCAATGAGGACCCTTCAGATTGTGTGTTTGTGAACTTGGATAAGAAGATGAAAGGGATAATTATGTAGAGGCTTGTGTGGCGGCACATGATGGTCTATAAATTTTTCATTCTTGTTGGCAATGATATCATTCACCATGGTTTGGAAGTTCTCTAGAGTTATATCTTATGGGACAACTGCATTTTCCAGGGCTTGATCCAAATCTTGCTTATGTTGTGTGGATATGCGCAAAAGGTCAAACATATATATCTCAATATAGATGAAGTGGAAGGCACTCCTTGTAAGATAGATTGGTTTGTGGATCAAAGGTTATTAGAGGATTAGCTAGTATAGATGAAGTGGAAGCCACTCCTTGTAAGATAACTTTGGAATGACACATGGTGACAACGCATTTGGAATTTAGATCTCTGATAGTAATTGTAGCCGCATGGCTCTCTAAAGGATTGATGCAATTGATTGTGTTGTTAGTGTAATCATAGGTGTAATTCACTTTTTTAGAGTGTCCACCAGACCCTAAGGATTTTACTTTGTTATGAACATGGAATGTATCATTAAAGATTGTTTGATCAGTTGTACCCTTGGATTGGGCATTTGTGACATTGATAACCCCTATGTCAATCAGATCTTGAATGGAATTTTTCAATTGGTAGAATTTGGGTGTCTTGTGTTCCTTTACCTGATGATATTGATAAAATTCATTATCATTCCACCACTTTGGTTTTATAGCACCATGTTCGTATTCTCTAATTTCGGGTAGAGTGATAGTATTATATTGAATTAGCTTTTTGAAGGCTAACTCTATCGACTCCCCCAATGGTGTGTAGTCTTGTTTAGGAAATGGAAACCTTTGTGGGCATTGTGCGTTGGGTTTTTTTTTAGACATAGATGTTGCTTGCATAGTGGGTGTTTAATTTTGAATGTTCACTTGTTGAGTGTTCATCATGGGTTTCTGATTTGTTATAGTTGTTCCTTGTAGTGAAACCTTGGGTTAAGCATAGTTGACTATCTTTATGTCAATGAAACCATCATTGGTGACATTCTTGTTCTTGTTCCACCATTTGGCTTTATCCATTGCATTTTTTTCATGTTTTCTTGGGTAGGGTTTGTAAGGATACCTCTCTTGACCAGGTTTTTCTCACAATGAACTCCTCATTCAATGAGTTTCTTGAAGTTAGGAGTGAGATGCAATTCTATGGTAAATGACATATCTGGGCTCATATTGTCAACAAAATTTACCATGAGGTATTTTTTGGGCATGTCATGCGTTATTCAATTTGCAATGTTCCTCCACCTTTGTAAGCATTTCACAAAGGATTATCCATCTCTTTCTTTAGTGTTGCAGAGGTCCTTGATGCTGACCTTGCATTTGATGTTATGATGCAAGTGAGAAATGAAATTTTCAGCCAATTCTCCCCAAGAATGAACACCATGGGGTAGGTGTGAGAACCATTCCGTTACTGATCTAGCTAGACTCTATGGAAATAGTCACATTAGGTATGTTTCTTCATGTGTAACCTCAATACAGCTAGCAAAGAACTCTCTGATGTGCTCTATAGGTTTGGTACTGCTTCTGTATTTGTCAAATTTGGGTATGGAGAAGTGAGTGGGAAATAGAGATATGTGCAATGAGTGATCAAATGGGTATGGGTACAAATCCTCTGTTGTGTAGGACTTGGTTTGCCTCTAATTTTGCATGTCCATCATTTAGGTTTGTAGACTTTGCACTTTCTGTATCAACATGTCTGTCTGAGATTGAGGAACATTTGTGGCATTTAATCTCTATGTCGTGTTAGGTATAAGTCTTCACCTCTATGTTCCTTGATTTGGGACATATAATCTAGTCCTTGGGACTTGATATTGGTTTCCCAACGTGTGATTCTAATACTGGGGCATTTGGTTGGTCCAAGATTGATGTTGTTGTGGTCGTTGTTGGGTTGTTTTTGTTGTTGTTGTTGTTGTTGTTGGGGTGGTGGTTGTTGTGATCCCTGTAGAAAAAAAGGTGTAGCCTTGGGTGGACGTTGACTGAATTTCATACCCACAAAGATTGATCCCTATGGGAGAAAGGTATTGAGCCCAAGGCTAACATGGATAGACTATAGTATCAGAACAGTCGCAAATGGGTTGATTCTTGTTTGTGGAATTGATGACACAATATGAGTGCTTGATGTAAAAGGCCATGAGGTCGATTCTTGACATACGCTAGTGATGAAGGGAACCCTTACTTAGGAGCCTATCATGATTTGTGTGGATGATGTGCTAGCTTGATTTGTAGAGCTAGTTTGGTTTGACAAAGTTTGTGCTGATTTCGCTGTCGTCGAAGATGGAGAAATTTGGGATATCATAGGTTTTGTTTGAGAGGGTAGAGTTGTGTTTTGACCCGCTAGACAATTCTCAGGCCATATTGTTGACACATTAAATTTAGCAGGGAGTTTGACTCCCTTCTTAATCAACATGGATAAGAATATTTAGGGATTTCACTCTACAATAACATCAACCAAACGTGAAAAATATGTGTCTTTCTCTATGTCTTTGAGCTCCTCCTCTGTGACACCCTGGAACATTATTGATCTATGGGTATTTTCAATGTAAAGAGGACTGGTGTTTCTGAAAGGGTCATCCTCTCACTCTTTTTCCCATGGTAGAAATTGGTTAATATATAACTCATTGGGTTGTGTTATAGCCTTTGACCTAGTGTAAGGTCCCCCATAGGGTGTGTGAGACATAGTGTTATCCAGGTATTTTGACTAAAATAAGTGATATAAAGCAAAAAAAAAAATGGATAAACTTTCTAGGAGAGTCTGAGTTATGTTTGACAAGGGTAATTATAGGGACAAATTTTGACTTCTCTTGATCTCAAAGACTTGATGAACTAAACTAATTGAATGCTTGAAGATGATAAGTTGATGATCATCGAGCTACAGAAAGTAAATGCAAGTCATTAAATCAATTAATGTATTGTATTGTCATTTATGTCAACTTAATATGTTACTATTTCTCATACACATATTCTCACAACATTTGAATATCTAAAGAGAAAGTTTTTTTCATCAGTAAAGGTATACACCGAGTGATAGTATTACTCAAGAACAGTGAACCTTGAGAAGTTCACAGTGTTTCCCGACAGATAGATAACACCGATAGACATTGTTACCTGAGAGACATAGTGGTACCTGAGGACAGTGTTACTCAAGATCAATAGTACCCAAGAAAGTGTTACTAAGAAAACTAAGAGTTTATGACCAAAACCAACTAGAGTTAGAAAATGACAAAACCACTTAGCTGGCAGAGCTATATTTAGAGTTAACTGATTGATTGCTTTATTTTTATTGACCAGTTGAACTAAGGATAAGAATAATATTTAAAGCTAGTTTTATTCAAATTTTTCAAGGAGAAATCTACAAAATAAAACTAAA
>MU225952.1:528807-568372 GCA_018584345.1 Thuja plicata | reverse complement strand
TTTAACCATCCTTATTGTATTGAGATACTCAAGAGTATCAAAAGGTTTTCATGTTGACAACATAGTGAATGCTAGGTCAAATGATAAACTATTAGTTTTGAATCCTCTAACAAGGTCACACTTAACAGTGTGTTTGTAACCTTTAACAGGGTTGGCTCTTGACCAAGCTCACTTCAGAAGAGTGAAAATTTTGGGTTACTGGTCCCAAGTGGTTTTTCCCTTACCAGGGTTTCCACGTTAAAATCCATGTGTCAAATGTATATATGGTTAATTTCTGTGATGTTTTGATGTACACATTACTAAAATAGGATTGGTCACTAAACACTAATTTTAATTACTGCTACTTGGTAAAGGCTAGAAAAAGATAAACAGTATATTCACCAAGTAGTATATATATGTTAGAATTACATAAGGCATACATCTTGAAGGAATTAAAGATAACTAGAGGATATTATATTTATGAGATAAGTTTTGGTTGGATTATTAGAATTATTTTTAAGGATGCTGATTCACCCCCCCCCCCTCTNATTATTTTTAAGGATGCTGATTCCCCCCCCCCCCCTCTCTCAGTTATTCTAACAATTGGTATGAGAGCTTTGGTGCTTGTAAGAGAGTTTAAATACTCAAGCTAAATATCACAAGATGAGTAAAAGGGATGTTCCTAAATTTAACAAAGACAACTTTACATCATGGCAAAGTAGGATAAGACTCCACCTATTAGGTATTAGAAATGATGTCACACAATACTTGGATATTGAATATGTTACACCTACTAGACCTCTAATTATTCTATGATGATAGGACTTGCTTCTTCACTATCCAATGTTGAATTTTAATATGTCAAATCATGCACCACTACAAAGAAAATGTGGGAAAAACTCAAGCTAGTACATGGAGGAGATACAAATGTGTTGAGAGCTAAAGCTAAAAGCCTAAGAGGAAAGTTTGATGACCTAAGAATGAAGGAAGGAAAGAACATCACTCAGTATAGTAGCAGAATCAAAGAATTTGTTAATGCTATCTGAGTAGGAGGAGTACTTGAGGAAGAAACAGTGGTAAGTAAAATTATGAGAACCTTACTGCATGTTTATGCTATTAGCGTATCTACAATTCAAGAAATGAGAGCAATAGAAAATAATAATGTTACTCATGATAGTTTGATTGGTAGACTTATTTAATTTGAGATGGATAACTATGACAATAGTGTCTTACCAACTATTGATTCTGCATTCAAATCTTCTCTAAAAATTAGTAAATTGATTCATAAACACACTATGAAAAATGATAGTGAAAGTGATAGTGATGAACAAGAACTTGATGAAATTGAAGCACTAATGGCTAGAAGATTGAAAAGAGGCAAAGGTAGACACAAAGGTAAATTACCATTGGTCTATTTTAATTGCTAAGAGATTGGACATTTTTCTGCTAGATGCCCTGAACAAAGAAAATATTAAAGAAACCATGACAAATATTATGAAAATAAGTTTGATAGAAGTGATGACCGAGACTATAGAAGCAACTGACACTATGAAAAAAGAGATAACCAAGAATACAAGGACAAAGGAAAGAAGTCTTGTTACCTAGTTGAGAAAAAGGCTGAAAATACTGACACCGAATCCGATGAAGATGTTGACATATTCTTTGTTTCTATGAAGGATGATTGAGACAAAGAAGAGAGGTATGTTGAAACTGCACTCATATATAAAGTTATCAAAAATGATGTTTGGATTATTGATAGTGGTTGTACTCACCACATGATTGGTGATAAAGAAAATTTTGAAACTTTTGAATATTATAATGGTGGATCAGTTAGGATGGGTAATGACTCACCTTACCCAATTGAAGGAAAAGGAACCATCATGTTGAACAATTTGATCAGATGTGAAAATTCATATTGGGTGAAAGGACTTAACTATAATCTATTGAGTATTTCACAGCTGAATAACACAGGACACCGATTTGCATTTGAGAACAAAAAGGCAAAGATCTATATTGGAAGAGGAAGGTTGAACAGTACTAGTGAAAAAACAAAAGGTAACCTATTCTATCTTGATGTTATTAAGACCACTTTTTTATTGGCTAGAAATGAAGATATTTGGTTGTGGCATAAAAGGTTATGTCATGTGAATTTTGACAACATTGTTAGGATAAGCAAGAAAAGAAAAGTAAGAGGCTTACCGAGTATGTCAAAACCCGACCATGTCATGTGCAACAAATGTCAAAAGGGAAAAATTACAAAGTCTAGTTTCAAGAGAAAAACCTACACATCTAATGCTATTCTAGAGTTAATCCATACTAACTTATGTGGACCAATGAGAACAAAGAGCTATTATGGTGATAGATACTTCTATAAGATATAAAAATGGAAAGGAGATGTGTAAATTGTGGAAATGATATAAATGTATGTAATAGAAGAAATGGGTGTTGAATGTGTATTTAAAGGTTTTGGGGGAAGATAAGATTCTCCTCCTAGCCCCAAATTTCACAAAGGAAAGATCCACTTTGACCAACCATAAGAAAATGGTTAATGCACAAATGCATCAATCGATCAGAAATAAGAAGAAAGAAGAAAGTCTTACATTCTCGGATTATGGATGAAGATTTTGCAATAGATTTGAATTGATTAAAACCTTAATTGAAATGAATTTAAGACAAGTACTAACCTCAAAGTATAGAAGATCTAGAAATTGTTGTTTTCTGGTGTCTGTATTAGGTTTTGGGAAAATCTGCAATTGGATCTAGAACAGAAACACAGAGGCAGAGAAAACCCAAAAATATTTTCCTTTTCTGAGTCAGGTCGACCTTGACCCAAATGCGAGGGCACAATTGCACCCCTCTATGTTGACCTTGACCTGCACTTCTCTGATAGAAAATCTGTTTGCGGATCCCGAAATTTGGTCGAAAAGGGTATCTAAATCTGCTATGTAATTCATTGTCATGTACCTATACCTACAAGAAAAATAGTTTTTATTGTTTGGGAGAGGGGTTTGCCTTGGTCAAACCCCAATTTTGGAATTAACCTTAAAATATAATTGAAATTGTAGAGATAAACAAAGTAAATGAACAAATTCACCTTGCTTGTATAGAAACCTCTGTGGAGGATTTGAATCCTTGGATCCACAAGTATTTATGCTCCAAATGAATGTAGAATGTAGAATTTAGGATGTAGGATGTCTCAAATCAATTTATTTTAGATCTTTAACACCAATCTTGAATGGATCTTGGAATAGGAAGAAGCTTGCATGGATGTAGATGGAGAAAGCTTTAATAAGAGGGCTCCATAGAGCTTGAATCCTTCAATGGCTACCAATGGATCTCCTTGATGAATTTAATGATTGAATGATTGAATGCTTGAATTCTTGAGAGTAGATGATCACTTCAATAGATTATGTGTCTTAAGTGCTCAAAGTCTTTTTGCTCTCCAAATCTTGTCTTTTTCAATCCTTGGAGAAAATGAGAGGAGAAGAGATTCCTTATATACAAATCTAGGAAACAATAGTATAGAGAGGCCTACATAGGAGAATTAAATTCCAATTAGATCTATACCCCTAGAAGTGGACCTATATTAAATATAATTTCAAGATTTGTTACTTTGGAGACCTAAACAGCCAACCCAAAAGTGGGAATTAAATATTTCCAAAGCCCGACATCCGGAAACCTTGGAAACTTGAAATTTGGACCCCGGGTCAGGGTCAAGGTCAACCTTGACCCTAAGGTCAAGAACCTCAAATTTACAGAGCAAGATGCCAAAAATAAGCCAGAGAGAAGTGGGAAATAGGTTAGAACAGGGGAAAAGCCAGATCCAAGTCAAAGACCCATTCAAGGCATTTGACATGACCCCAAACCACTTACTTGAAGGTCTAAACCAGTCCAAAATAGAAGTGCTTCCATTTTTTGATGATATATTTAGCCCCCACTTTAGAAAGAGTATGGAATTGATGCAAAATCTTGGTAAAGGAGATCATAAATAAAAGATAACCTTATTGAAATCAAAAGGTACAAAAAAATCCTCAAGCCCCCAAGGACTAAAGTATTTGTCAACCCAAAGATTACAATAAGAGATACATCACTAGTCAAAGAGAAAGAGAGAGGGAGTGTGATTACCTCACCCAATGAGAACCTATGTCCCATTGTGAATCACAGACAAAAAAAGTGCAACTGGAAAGATGGAGTTGAACTGCCTAGTGAATGTGGCTACTTACTAGTAAACCCATCAAGGATTTACCCTTAGGAATATTCTATTCCAAAAGAGAAAAGCCAAAACATAGAGAGATCCAGTCTTAAGGACACCTTCTAACTTTAAGGGATCAAAACATTGTAAATTGAAACTGGAGGGATAAAGAGATCCTATAAGGTAAAAATCCATGCTTTAAGGATTAGTCTCTAATCCATAAAGAGAGAAAAAAGTTTTAAGTTTGAAAATATTTTGAAAGTGTGTGTGTGCAAAGAGCGAGCAGATTGTATTCCCCCATGTTAAAGTCATTTCTAACACTTTAACAGGAGCAATGGATTTAACAGAAACATAAAAAACTCCACTGATTACGTTTCCACTATAAGATTCCCCCAAGAAAAGACAAATCAAGGGAAATACCACATAAACATACATAGAGCACATAAGGGATCCACATACCATGGGGTTAGTATGATCATAAGATAATATATGTATTTACGATATTATTGCAAATGCATTGACATCATTCCCAAAAGAGAGTAGAACTACAATCACAATGGAGGAAAGAAAATGAAAGAGTTACAAAGAAGAGTCTTTTCGGACCACAACATGGAGACCAAAAAGAGTCAGTGCTACCATGTCGCAAATCCAAGTGGACTACACAAGGAAAAAATTTGCAAAAAATAGCACAGGTACAACATAACATGAAAATAATATATAGAGGAATAGATATACGTATAGAGGAATAGTACAATAGGTTTGATTCCTTTATCACCTTGCACCAACAAAGTAACAAGGGTTGTATAAAAGAATCTAACAAACATTTAGCAAACACATTACGGGAGAAGCACAATACAGCAGGCAAACACATAAAAGGATACCATGAAGGAAATCTAATCAAGCACATCACCTAATCTCCCCATCTCAGTCTATATCATTTAGGGAAGGTGGGAAACTCGCAAGAGGGACTATATCCAACACGGTAGGAATAATAGCTAGTTTCAAACAAGGATCCTCTTGAGAATTGTGATGTTCGATACTAGGTATAATTATCAGTTGTGTGTAAATCATATGAGGTAAATCAGTATCAAGATCAATAGTCTCATATTCATCATTAGAATCAATAGGATCATCAAGAGTATCTTCTTCATCAAGATTAATCAAAATAAAATCTAAGATGTGAATAGAATCATCATTATGATTCATCTTAACATCATTATGAACATTAACTTCTTCCAACACATCAGACATAAGATGGTCAAAAGAAGGTAAATAACTTCAAAGAATAGAGGCACGGGCCCTAGCTTTAGCTTGACACTTCTTACGATGTTCATTGGAAGATCAGTTACATTTTGTCTTGTTTGAAATATGTTGAAAACTAGGAGGAATAACGAATGGTTCCTTTATAGGTTCTATAGGAGGATTAGTAGGATTCTCAGTAGGCTGAAAAGCAACACTAGGAGCTTGATTAATAGAACTAGAAGCAATGGATAGAGGTATGGAAGGCATAGGAAAAATACCACAGTTAAGATCTATCCAAGGCATGCTTAACTCAAGAGTCTTGCGATGTTTATAAGCTTGATATGAGTGAAAAAGGTTATCAGGTCGAGAAGAACATGAATTAGGTAATGAAGGCCAAAATAAGTCAAGGGTAGCACAATCCCTAGGCCTAGAAGGTTTATATAAACTATGATTAATCATTTTCACCTCTTCATCATGAATGAACTTAATACACTTATAGATAGGAGAAGCAACGACATGCATGGCACTCAACCAAGTCAAACCAAGCTTAACTTGAAATTGATCATAAGTAGGGACAACAACGAAGGTAGTGTCCACAACTTTACCAAAAAGTTCAATAGGAAAGTTAATAGAACCAAATGATGGATAAAGAAAACCATTACAAGTTTGAATCCACACATTAGATGTGTCATAATAATCACGTTGTAATTTCTTCATAAAAAGGTTTTCTTCAGTAATGACATTGACTAAGGAATTAGGATCAACAAGATAAGCACACATAGATATCTTAGAAATCCTAGCATAAATGTAGAGGGGACCATCTGGAGCTTTAATGGTCTCAGAATCATCAGAGGTGATCGAGATTTCCATAGGTCTTTTATCCTTGGGTTGTTTTGAAGGTTTAGATTGGGGTTTTGGTTTAGGTTGAGGTTGAACTTGAAGTTGAGGTTGAGATTGAGGAACTTGAATAGGAGGTTGAGATTGAGGCTGGGGTGGAGATACAGGTTGAGGAAAAACAACATGCTCCACATGGTTAACAATATGATTGAGATAATCCATCTTTGAATCATAAACAATATCCACAGAAGATGGCTGAATAATGGTATTGGTATCACGTGTAGGAAAAGGGTTTGTATAGATTTGGAGGTTTTGATTAGGATGAGAGACATATTTGTTCCCACTACCATCAAATTATCAACAGATAAAGCATTAGAATCAATTAATTCTTGAACCTTATGTTTTCGAGAATAACACTTCTCAGGATCATGGCCATTCTAACGATGGTATTGACAAAAGGCTTTGGGATCAAAGGATTTTTATGCCATCATAGTAGGAAGAAGAGGTTGAATAGGAGGAAAAGTAATCATATTATCAATCAAAAATTTACTCATAATAGAATGTAAAGATTCAGAAAGAGGAGTAAACATATGATTTAAACGAAAAGCAGTGGATGCAAAAGTGGCATTGTTGGATGCAACATCAACTTGATTAGCAACTGCATTTTCTTGTTTATTAATTTTGACATAGTTGTTAGGTTTTTGAAACTTTTTGGGATTAGGAGGAGCATCACTCTTATCAGCTAGAATAGGATCCATTGGAGTTTTTCTCTCAAATTGACTCACTTGTAATTGAAAATGATGAAGCACTGTACAAAGTTGTTGAAAAGAGTTAAATTCAGTAAGCAGAATCTTATCTCTAATATCCTTTTGAAAATTTGAAATAAACATATGCCAAATATCAATATCAGGAACAAGATAATAAATTTGAGCATACAAATGTTTAAATCTACCAATAAATTCAGTCAATTTTTCTTTAGTATTATGTTTAAATGCATCAAATCAGCTAAGGACACTTGCAGACCAATGTTATTTTGGAACTGTTGAATAAAGGTATTAGAAAGTTCTGGAAAAGAATCAATAGAATAAGGAGGCAAGGAACAATACCATTGCAAGGCCTTATTATGAAAATTTCTAGAAAACAACTTGGCTAAAATCCTATGGTCATGAGCATAGTCACTACAAAGGACTTGAAATGTTTTAACATGCATGATAGGATTTCCCTTACCATTGTAATTCTCAAGATGAGGCATATCAGCTTGCTGAGGGACAAGATCATGAATAATGTCTAGGGATAAAGGGCAACCCATGTCACATGTAGGAATACTAAATTTAGATTGAGTTAAGGACACAAGTTGTTGTTGTAAAGAGGACATAGTTTGAGCCAGACAATTGATTGTGGAATCATTAGAAGAAATAGAAGGCATAGAAACAATAGGAACACTAGGAAAATTGTAGGAAGTGGTGGGAATAGAAGACACAATAGGTGGAACACTTGAAACCATAGTTGGAAGAGGATTGGAATAGGTAAAAGGAACACTATGGTAAGAAGGTTGTGAGGTAGGTAAAGACACTGGTGGAAAACTCACAGGAAGAGATGGAAGTGGAATATTTGAAGCTAGAGGATTGGAATATGGAAAAGATGTAGTCAGTAAAGGAGTATAAGTAGGATTTATAGGTAAAGGAACAGAAGAAGGTTCCACACTAGTGACAGGAGGAGTGAATCCTAAATCTTGAGCTTTTTGAGCTAAAGGTTTAACATTTAAATGCACAACATGAGTAATACCATGCAAAAGATTAACACCTTGATCACTATCATGAAGGATTTTCTTAAGATCCTCTATAGCTTGAATAGAATCTTGATTATGGTTTTCTTGAGTAAGCCAATTTCCCATTTTGTCAAGTTTAGTTGACAATTTTTGGACTTGTTTGGGAGGAACTCTTAAAGCATCATCCTCATCATGAGATGAGTGAGAAGATTTAAGGTCCGTAGAAGGATTTGAATCATGAGTGAACCAATTTTCATTCAGGATCCTATGGAAAGGAGAGGAAGACTCATGATCAAAAGAACCCATAATTCTATGACTTCTTCTAACTGGGATATTATAGGTAGGACTAGAGGTAGTAAAGCTCATAGACCAATGCAATGAAAATGAACTAAACTAAGAAAATGTAAATGAAAGAACATAAAAGAAGGATAATCTAATATTCATGAAAGATCTAACATGAAATGCAAATATAAGACCAAAAATAAAGAGTAGTCTATTGCGGGTTCACCAAAATGTAAGATATAAAAATGGGAAGGTGAAGTGTAAATTGTGGAAATGATATAAATGTATGTAATGGAAGAAATGGGTGTTGAATGTGTATTTAAAGTTTTTGGGGGAGGATAATATTCTCCTCCTAGTCCTAAATTTCACAAAGGAAAGATCCACTTTGATCAACCATAAGAAAATGGTTAATGCACAAATGCATCAATCGATAGAAAATAAGAAGAAAGAAGAAAGCCTTACATTCCCAGGTTATGGATGAAGAGTGTGCAATAGATTTGAATTGATTAAAACCTTAATTGAAATGAATTGAATACAATTACTAACCTCAAAGTATAGAAAATCTAGAAATTTTTGTTTTATGGTGTCTGTATCAGGTTTCAGGAGATTCTGCAACCGGATCTGGAATAGAAACATAGAGATGGAGAAAACCTAGAATTTTTTCCTTTTTTGAGTCAAGTTGACCTTGACCCAAATGTGGGGTCACAATTTAACCCCTTTATGTTGACCTTGACCTACACTGATCTGACAAAAAATCTGTTTGCGGATCCCAAAAGTTGGCCGAAAAGGGTATCCAAATCTGCTCTGTAATTCATTGTCATGTACCTGTACCTGCAATTAAAATTGTTTTTTTTTGGGAGGGGGAGGGGCTTTCCTTGGTCAAACCCTGGTTTTGGAATTAACCTTAAAATATAATTGAAATTTCAGAGATAAACAAAGTAAATGAACAAATTCACCTTGCTTGTATAAAAACCCTTGTGGAGGATTCAAATCCTTGGATCCACAAGTATGTATGCTCCAAATGAATGTAGAATGTATAATGTAGGATTTCTCAAATCAATTGATTTTAGATAATCAACACCAATATTGAATGGAACTTGGAATAGGAAGAAGCTTGCATGGATGTGGATGGAGAAATCTACAATAAGAGGGCTCCATAGAGCTTGAATCCTTCAATGGCTACCAATGGATCTCCTTGATGAATTGAATTCTTGAATGCTTGAGAGTAGATGATCAATTAAATATATTATGTGTCTTAGGTGCTCAAATTCTTTTTGCTCTCTAAATCTTATCTTTTTCAAGTCTTAGAGAAAATGAGAGGAGAAGAGCTTCCTTATATACAAATCTAGGGCACAATCTTCTAGAGAGGCCTATATAGGAGAATTAAATTAAAATTAGACCTATACCCCAATAACTTGACCTATATTAAATATAATTTCAAGATTCATTACTTTGGAGACCAAAACAATTGACCCAGAAGTGAGAATTAAATCTTTCCAAAGCCCGACATCTGGAAACCTTGGAAACTTGAAATTTGGACCCTGGGTCAGGGTCGAGGTCAATTGTGACCTAGGTCAGGGTTGAGGTGGACCTTGACCCAAAATGTCAACCTTGACCCTAAGGTCAAGAACCTCAAATTTGAAGAGTAGGATGCCAGAAATAGGCCAAAGAGAAGTGGGAAATAGGGCAGAACATGGGAAAAGCTAGATCCAAGTCAAAGACCCATTCAAGGCATTTGACATGACCCAAAACCACTTACTTAGAGGGATAAACCAGTCCAAAATGGAAGTGCTTCTATTTTATTATGATACAACTTCATTCTATTTGTTGATGATTATTCTAGAATGATGACTGTCATGTTCTTAAAACAAAAAGTGGAAAAGAATTGAAATGTCTAAGATTAGATAGAGGAGGAGAATTTTTTTCTAATGAGTTGACTAACTTTTGCAATGAGCATGGAATTACAAGATAGGTTTCTGTACCGAGAACACCATAACAAAATGGGATTATTGAAAGAAGGAATAGATCAATAATTGATTGTGCTAGAATACTAATGATTAAAAAAGTCCATCACACAAACATTCTGGAGATAAGTTGTAAGTATTGTTGTCTATACATTAAACCAAGTTCAATTGAAGAAAGACACCAATAAGACACCTTATGAGCTATGGTATGGATACACACAAAATGTGAGTTACTTTAGAATTTTTGGAAGTCAATGTTATATATTGAAAGATGATAGAAATGGAAATCTTGACTCTAAAAGTGATGAAGAAATATTTCTAGGATATTCTACCGAAAGAAAAGCTAATAAATGTCTTAACAAATCTTCTAACAAAGTCATTGAAAGTGTAAATGTTAAAGTGGATGAATTTTCTGAGAAAAATGATGAGGAAAGAAGAAAGGAAACAAAAGATTACAACAGATTTTTCTACAATGAAGAACCTGACATCTTTCCTGAGCAACAGTGTAACTCTACAAAGCAACATAATAATGCAACTGAGCAACAGGCTGCACACAATGAGAATCAGGAAAATGCTCACAATTATGAACCAAGCAATGAAGATCAAAATGAAGGTAAAGATGATAATCAGAATGAGGAATAGAGATCTAGAGATCTAAACCTACACTTGCTAAGTATTTCAGAAGACACCATCCACAAGACCAGATCATTGGAGACAAAAGAGCTGGAATGAGAACAAGAAGTAAGTCACTTAACACTAGATGTTTGATTTGTGATTTTGAACCTAAATATGTCAATACTGCACTTGAGAATCAAGAATGGGTTTGTGCAATGAATGAAGAGATTGAACACATTGAGAAGAACAGAAGATGGACATTATTACATAGATCGAGTGACAAAAATTTCATCAGTTCCAAATGGATATTAGGAAACAAACTGAATGAGAATGGAGAATTCGCAACAAACAAAGAAAGATGGGTATGTAAAGGGTATGCACAAGAAGAAGGTATTGACTATGGAGAAACCTTTACACTCATTGCTAGACTAAAAGGAGTAAGAATTATACTTTCTTATGCTGCTTTCAAAGATTCAAAGTATACCAAATGGATGTTAAATCTGCATTTCTCAATGGAATACTAGAAGAGGAGGTATGCATTGAAAAACCTAAAGGGTTTGTTGATCCTAACAAGAGGAACATGGTTTGTAGACTACACAAATCCTTGTATGGATTAAAACAAGCACTGGGAGCATGGTATGAAATACTTTACTCTTATCTCATTAGTATTGGATATGTAAGAACAAGTGATAATAGTAATTGTATTTGAAAGGAGATATTGATGATAAAATTCTGATTGCTGAGATATTTGTTGATGATATCATATTTGGAGGTAATGATATGCTATGCAAATCATTTGTTGATGAAATGAGCAAAGAATTTGAAGTGTCAATGTTTGGAGAGATCAAATTTTTTCTTATTCTATAGTTTCTACAACAAGATGAAGGCATCTACATCACACAATCCATATACATCAAAGAAGTTCTGAAGATATTCAAAATGGAGGATTCCAAACTAGTCGAAACACCTATGGAAACTGGATGCAAATTGACAAAGGAAGACATGATAACCAAGATAAATCAGACCTTATACAGATCTATGATTGGAAAACTAATGTATGTTGTACATACTAGACCAAATATAGAACATGTAGCTAGTATAGTTGTAAGATTCTCTGCTAATCTCAAGGACTCACACATGACTTTTGTCAAAATAATTTTTAGATATCTAAAGAATACCGAAGACTATTTTTTGTGGTATAAAAAAGAAGGAAAATTTGAGCTACAAGTCTATATTGATGTTGATTAGGCTGGAAAAATATATGATAGAAAGAGCACAATATGAGGAGCATTCTTTATGGGTGACAGACTTGTCACATGGATAAGTAAAAAGAAAGGATGCATATCTAAATCAACTACAGAAGTAGAATATGTGGTTGTTGCTGCAAATTTCTCTAACATTGCATGGATCAAGCAATTACTAAAAGGTGTGAATATGGAAATTCTTGAACCAGTAATTATCAATTGTGATAATACAAGTGATATCAACATTTCAAATAACCATGTGATGCATGCTAAAACAAAGCACATAGCTATTAGGTATCATTACTTGAGGGAACAAGTACAAGAGAAAGCAGTGATATTGACATATGTACAATCCAAAGAACAATTATCAGACATATTCAAAATGTCATTGCCAAAAGATACATTTGAGTACCTGAAGAAGAGACTAGGGGTTTGACCCTTGTCTACTGGTCACTAAGCTGACTAGAAGGCTGCATCAACCTACACATTATCAAAAGATCAATCATGTTGATGCAAGAAAAGGTATGGAATGAAATGACACATCAGTACAAGAAGGTACTTATCTAAACCGCACACCAAAGATATTGTTGGCTACTATAGAGCTGTATTGCTGATGGAAAGGAGATTCAATCATATATTTTTGTTTGGCATTTCTCCCAAAGGGAGAGAGATATACAATAATATTGAAATATCCATCAGGGAGAGAAGTGAAATATCTATCAGGGAAAATAACATCAGTCAGAGGGAGAGAAATTTTAGAGAATGAAGTTTCTACATAGGGAAAGAAAGATCCAATGATGAAGAGAAGGATTCAAAGAAACTTTAACCACCCTAATTTGGTCTGCTCGGACTAGAGACCCTATTTTCTCTAAGTGTGATCATACCCCTAATTATGTCAAGGCAATTCTTCAATTAATTGGCATAATTAATTTAAATCAAATTTAATCCCCTAAGTGATCTAATCACTAAATTACATTAATTACCTTAGCCAAATAAATCAAATCAAATCAATTAAATCAAAAAGAAACAAATGCATGGCTAAGGTAATTAATTAAAAGGAATTAAATAAAATCCTAATTACAACTTCTCACTTGCAAAAGGGAAAGTCAATTCCCTAGCCAATGAGAGATAAATCACTTGGATCACCTCACATGGATCACCAAAGATTCAATCCCCACCTCTCTTCACAATTCAATCATAACCTCTTATTCCTCAAATTCTTCTATAAATGGAATGAATTTTGAGCTCAATGGGCCCCTAATTTTAGAATTAATTTGCAAACTTATGTTTCTCATATTCTTAGAGATTTCTTCATGCATTTTAGCTCAAACATTTAGCATTGTTATAATCTTTCAATTGGATCTATAAAATGAACTTTGATTGAGCATTTTAGCTTGCATTTTAGTTAAATCTTCCATTCTAAGCATGATGGTGTCACTAATTTATGCATAATCTTAGGGAAATTATAGCATATTTCAGACTCTTCTTAGATAGTGAGCAATATGTCAATTTTTGTGATTGATATGTGATCTAACTCTTATATTTCATATTATTTCACTTTTGCAATGACATATTGAAGTGTTGTGTTGCAGCTAGGAGATCCACAAAATACACACATATTTTTGGCGCCCACCGTTATGGGAGAATACAAGTTATACATGACCCCATCATTGACAGAACTTCCCGTGTCTCCAAGATCTTATGGGAAACCATCCTCATCTTTCACACCTACAACATCAAAAGAACAAGAAATTCATAAAGAAACTAGTATGGCTAGACCCTCTACTTCTCAAGAGTATGAAAAAGAAGATAAAGCAGTCTTGGCTTGGTTCTACAAAGGAGAACCAAAAGAAAATGAGGTAAAACATGTGGAGATATCCCCAGAAAACTATGGTAAAGGATATGACCTTCTCAAATAGATGGGATATAAATGGAAGGGACCTTTAGGAGATAAAGGAAAAGGACTTGTTGAACCTATACATATGGAATTGAGAAACACCAAAGACATAACAAGATTAGGTTTCAATAACAAATTAGAAAACCCTACTTCAAGAGATGGTCCAATCTTTGATGAAGGAAGTGATGATGATGAAGAAGAAACAACATTAGAACCCTATACATATGAGAGATTATTACACATTGGTACTTAGTATCCCTAATATCAAGGAGAAATATATGTACCAACTTTTTTAGCATGACAAGAACCTCATGTTCTTTTATTGCCACAAACTGATATCCAAAGGCTAGAGGAAACAACAGAAGATTCTCCAGAAGTCCCACAGATAAGATAAAATCATGAAGAAATACCCCAACAACAATATATACATCCTAATTGGGGGCAGTTGGTCACAATTTAACATGTCCTAGATTTGCCTCACTTTTATCTACAAGTGGCTAATAGGGTACATCAGATAACTATTGTTGAGTTTCTAAACATATCTAATGATGAAATAACAGACTCACATGATTATGAATGGGATAACCTGTCTGATGCTACCATGTACATTGAGGTATATGTGTAACACAAATTTGCATCTCTATTAGAGAGAGGAGAGATTTCTAGTACTTCTCCTAACACTTGTGTTGTTCCAGAATCAAATGAGATACCACTACCTAGGATTTTTTATGGAGATACTAGTGTTTTACTAGGTCTAGAGGACATTCAAAGGATACAAGTTATGAGTTCCAATTTGATGAGAGAAGAAGAAGAAGAAGAAGAAGAAGAAGAAGAAGAAGAAGAAGAAATCTCAACTAATGATTCACTAGAGTTAGGTCTACATATTACTAACAATGACTCTATTAATGACGATTTGACTCTTAATGATCTAAAACCCATAGAAGCTAACTTAATAGAACATGTCTTGTCAATTAATAGTCTTGACGTGGATATGATGTTGTCCTTACCAAACTCTGAATCATTATCCTTGATAAACCCTACCTTAATTGATTGGACCAATTTAGATCCTACTCCTATAATGAACTTTCCCAATGACTACACTATGGCTTGTTATCTAAATGCTTGTGAACCTTATCCTTCTTTCACCAATGCAAGGAGCGTGAATGTGGCAGAGGAGGATATCAAGTTTCTTAGTCACAAATTGAAAAATAAAAAGGAGAAAATAACTGATGGTGAAAACCAAGTTGTAACAGTATCAGATTCTAAAAAAGTAAAAATAAAAGATGTATCTGATGGTGAAAACCCCCTAGAGGCACCAAAAGTTGAGATCCTTTATATCCTCCCTAAGCACTTTCAAGAAAGATCTTCAGTTCTGATAGAACTGACACAACCAGTTAACTTGGGAACAAAAGAAGCTCCTCAATTTGTTCACCTAGCACAAGCCTTATCAGAAGATGAAAATATACAATTCATTGAATTCCTCAAAGGGAAGAAGATCAAATTTGCATGGTCTTACACTGATATGCCTAGACTTGATCCTTAATTAATAATGCATCATTTATCTATAGCTCCTGGGATCAAACCCATGAAAAAAAAACTAAGGAAGATGCATCCACATGTGGCATTACTAGTGAAATCAGAGCTGGAAAAACTATTGAAAGTTGGATTCATAAGAGTCATCACTTACGCAAGATGGATTTCTAATGTGGTACCAGTGTCTAAAATAGATAAATCTATCAGGATCTGCATAGAATTTAGAGACCTAAAAAACGCTTGTCCTAAAGATGATTTTCCATTGCCAAACATTGATATGATTATAGATCTCATAGTGGGATATCAGATGTATTCTCTTATGGATGGATTCTTAAGTTATAACCAAATTAACATTTCTCATGAAGACCAAGAAAAAAAACATTCACATGTGCATGGGGAACATTTTTCTGGAACGTCATGCCATTTGGACTAAAGAATGTTGGCACTACATACCAAAGAGCCATGATAATAATCTTCCACAATATGATACACAAAAATATGGAAGACTATGTGGAAAATACATTAGCCAAGTCAAAGATAAGAATGACTCATATTGAAGACTTGAGAAAGATACTAGATTGCATGGAGCAATTTCAACTCGGGCTTAACCCAAAGAAATGTGCATTTGGAGTCCAAACAGGGAAACTCTTAGGGTTTATAGTATCAGTTAAAGGAATTGAGGTGGACCCTAAAAAGGTAAAAGCTATACTAGAAATGTCACCTCCTCGCAATATCATTCAAATGAGGATGCTTCAAGGAAGAATCTATTATATCTAGAGATTTATGTCACAACTAGCCGATAGAGCACAACCTTTCACAAAAATGCTCCATAAAGGTGTTACTTTCAAATGGGACAAGCATTGTGAAAAAAACTTCAAAGAACTAAAGGATTACTTGGCTACTCCTATTTTTATGACACCTATTCATGGAAACCCACTAATCCTCTATATCTCAGCTATGGCTACATCGCTTGGAGTATTGCTAGCACAGGAGGGTGAAAATAAGAAGGAAAGAGTGCTCTATTATATTAGCAGGACCTTGGTGTCTTATGAACTCAATTATAGTATTATTGAAAAAGCTTTCTTAGCAGTTGTATTTTCATCCCATAAATTGAGACACTACATGCTCTCACATATAGTGAAAATTATTTCAAAAATAGATCCTCTCAAATATCTCCTGAGTAAAACAACATTGACAGGAAGACTATAAAAATGGGTCTTAATTCTAACCAAATTTGATATTGAGTACATGGCCAGAAGGGCTATCAAAGGAGAAGTCCTCGTAGATCAACTAGCTGATTCACCACTACAAGATGATGCACCTTTGATAATTGAATTTATAGATGAAACAATCATGCACTTAACTAAATATCTGTGGAAGATATACTTTGATGGTTCTTTCACACAATAATTATCTAGAGCAGGGGTTATATTTATTACTCCTCAAGGCTACAAGATACCCAAGGCATATAAACTGATGTTTCCATGCACAAATAACATCTCATAATATGAAGCATTAGTAAATGGACTCAAGCTTTCTATGGAGTGGAAAATTGTAGAGTTACATGTGTATGGTGACTCTCAGCTCATTATCAATCAAGTAAATGGAGATTATCAGACTAAAGATGAGAAAATAATGCCTTACAAACAACTGGTTGAAGACATGAAAAAGTACTTTGTCTTTGTCACATTCCACCAAATACCAAGAATGGAAAACAAAGCTGTAGATGCTATGGCTACACTAGCTTCCATGTTACAACTGGAAGAGCATCAATCCCACTATGACTTCTTGGTGGAAGAATTGTCCTTTCTAGATTTTTATACATCTGAATCCCAAGTGATTTGTGCTTTAAATGCTCAATACCAATCCTGATATGCCAAAATAATTTATTATCTTACTGATCAAACTTACCCAATGACCTATAAAGGAATGAAAAACAAGCCTTAATTAGGAAAACATCACGTTATGTCCTCACCACTACTAAATTATATAGACAAGGTCTTAACGGTACGCTTCTTAGGTGTTTAGAATAAGAAGAGTCTAACCGCGCATTAAAAGAGGTTCACAAAGGTGTATGTGTATCGCACTCAAATGGATTTTTGTTAGCTATAAAACTATTAAGAGTTAGTTATTATTGGCCCACAATGGAAAAAGATGTTGTTCAATTTTCCAAAACATGTCACAAATGTCAAACACATGGAAATCTTATCCATTCTCCAGCCAGAGAACTTGTACCTTTTATAACACATTGGCCATATCAGTAATGGGCCTTTGATCTTGTTGGAAAAATCTATCATAATTCTTCAAGTGGACACAAGTACATCATTACAACCACTGATTATTTCACTAAGTGGGTCAAGGTCATGTTGCTAATCAAAGCCACTGGAAACCAGGTTGCTATGTTCATCTTGAACTACATTATTTGAAGGTATTGTTAGGATTAGTCCCAAGAGATAACTTAGAGGGGGGGGTGAATCAGTTATCTACTAGTTTCAATTCTTTTATCCAATTAAGTATAGAATAACATTAAGCATACATACAAAAAGATAACATAGAATAGAACACCACAATTTTGGTTATGGGGAAACCAAAATAGGTAAAAACCCTGGTGGGAATTAGCACCCACAAAGAACTGCACTAGAGTATAATGATCCTTGTTAGAAGATCTTACAACCCAAGGGAGTTGATCTTTACAATGCAATAAGTACAGTGACCTGGTCAAGGGTCAGACCTTGTTAGGATTCTTTTACAAATAACCCTGTTAGGGGTGAGGACACACTATCCAATAGCACACTGCTTAAATGATGAAGGCTGCAACCTTTTGTACAACATATATACACCATATCTAATATTTGAACTATTTAAGTAGACCTGTTGTCTTGATTAGTTCCAGTGACTTGTATAATCTTTCTACTTCTTCAAATATATCTTTAACTGATGAACGATGTAGCTTTATAGTTCTAATACATCAGACATTGTGCTCTATTTAACTGTCATGAATTTCTCTTCTTTTTCTTCTACATTCTTTTTGGTGATCACAAATGAACTACTATAAGTATCTTCCTCAAAAGATATGATTACATCAGCTTTAGGAATCCCTTCAATACTCTTCTTGTCAGCTAAACTAGGCACACAACATAATTAGAACTGCACAACTCAAAATGAATAGATGCATCGCTCCACATAGTCGGCTCTACCAAAATAACTCAAACATCAAACTTTAGATGAAACACATTAAGTTCCTTTGGTTAAACATTATTAACTCATAACTAAATATGAAATCAAACACACATATCCCAAAGATAGGTGCAACAGAAGAAATACTGAAATTGCTGTCGACTCTTAATAACAATCTTCTAAAACTGTAGCTGGTAAATAGATCAACATAACTCCACTTTAACTGTACTTTTGACTCTACGTGTATGAACATAGCATAATAAATATGTCTACAAAATACAAATAACCACTCAAGGCTCCAACATATCCATACTAATAATTGAATACAGATCACTGCTATATACTATATATTCTCATCAATGAAAAATATACAGTCAACTATTTGCACAAAGGAAAATCTCCAACTATCTCCCCCTTTGACATTGATGGCAACATATGATATGAAAAACACCAACAATCCAAAAGTATCTTCTTTGTTTTTTTAATCTTCTTAATATCCTCATCAAAAGTTCCTCTTAACTACTGCATCTCTTTTTACTGTGTATTTATTTACATGACTCTATACTCCCCCAGAGTATAGGCTCCCCCTTACTATATAATCCCCCTTTGACATCAATGGAAAAGGATGCCAAATATAAATAAGCATAGGTACTACTCCTGAAGTAGAGTAGTCAACCAATCATTAGTCACCAAGGATTGATGCACTTGCTACAAATTCTAATCAGACTCAGGAAAGGGAATTACTCCCAGCTTCTTCCTGAGATACTCAAAAGTATCTTTTGATAAAGGTTTCATAAGTATGTCTTCCAACTAGTCTTTGGTGCTCACATACTCCAACTTTACTTCTCTCTCTGCAACTTTTTCTCTTAGAAAATGATATTTTATTTCTATGTGTTTTGTCTTTGCATGCATCATAGAGTTCTTTGACATATTAATAGTGCTAGTGTTGTCAAAGTGAATAACAATAGGATAATTAATCTGAATTCCAAAGTCTTTGATCATCTGCTTGATCCAAACCATTGTGGAACAATTTAATGTTGGTGCTACATACTTAGCTTCTGTTGTTGACTGAGAAATATAGTTGTACTTCTTGATTGTCCAAGTAACCAACCTGTCTCCAAGAAATACTGCTCCTCCTAAGGTACTCTTTTTGTCATCAACACAACCTGCACAATCTACATCTGCATACACATGAAGTTCTACATTTTCTGAGTTAGGATACCATAAACCATAGTCTATAGTCCCTTTTAAATATCTGAATATTCTTTTTATTTCCATTAAGTGATTTTGTTTTGGTTCAGCTGCAAATCTTCCAACAATGCCAACTGTATTAGAAATATATGGTCTAGATTGAGTGAGATATATGAGTTTTCCAATCATAGACTTGTATAGTGTTTTTTCAACTTCTCTAGAGTCGTCATTTTTAGAAAGCTTGCTTCCTGTTATCATAGGGGTTCTTACTGGCTTCCAATCTTCCATCTTAAATGTCTTCAATATCTCCTTCACATATTTAGACTGATTTGTGAATATAGCTTTGTCTGTATGTTTTACATTTAGTCCCAAAAATTATTTTATAGGTCCAATCATGCTCATTTCAAACTCGCTCTACATCTCTTTAGCAAATTCTGCACTAAGCTTGTCATTACCTCCAAAAATAATGTCATCAACAAAAATAGAAACAAGTAATAATCCTTCAGGTGTCTCTCTTATGAATAAGTTACAATCTGCTACTCCCTTCTTGAATCCTATATCTGTCATTTAGCCATCAAGTCTCTCATACCATGCTCTTAGGGCTTGTTTGAGTCCATAGAGGGTTTTCTTTAGTCTTTATACCATGTCTGGTTTGTCTGATAAATTAAATCCTTCATATTGTTCTATGTAGACTTCTTCCTTCAAGTCACCATTCATAAATACTGACTTGACATCCATCTGATATACTTTAAAGTTCTTGAATGTTGCATAAGCTAAAAACAATTTAATAGCTTCCAGTCTGCTCACATGGGAAAATGTATCAGAGTAGTCAATTCCTTCTCTCTGTGCATATCCTTTACATACTAGTCTTTCTTTGTTTCTTATCACTGTACCATCTTCATTTACTTTGTTTCTGAATATCCACTTAGTTCAATCACATTTTTGTCACAAGGTCTAGGGACCAATTCCCATGTGTCATTCTTAATTATATGATCTAATTCTTCTTGCATTGCATTTTTCCAATCTGAATCATTATAGGCATGTTCAACACTTAAGGGTTCAATTTGTGAAATTAAACATACCTCTTCATCAATGTTTAAACTTTTTTCTTTAGATCTTGTCAAAACTTTACTACTCTGATCTCCAATGATATCTTCTTCTGAATGGTATCTAGATGTGTATTTTGGAATTTTAGGTGTGACACTCTCATTTGTAATCTGTGATTCTTCTTCACTTGGTTCAGGGTTATTGAATGATACATCAATACAGTCAAACATTTCTTCAATAACTATTTCTTTACTGATAGGTCTAGGTTCATCTTCAATCATAGGTGCATAATCATAGTATCTCTCTTGAATCATGAACTTCTCATCAATCTTCACATGTGCACTTTCAATTATTTTCTTCAACCTCAAATTAAAACATCTGTAAGCTTTGCTCTTAGTAGAGTAACCAAGAAAAATACCTTCATCGCTTCTAGCATCAAACTTACCAACACCATCATCTCTCTTGATGTAACACTTGCTTCTAAAGATTCTGAAGTATTTTACTGTAGGTACATTAACAAACCAAAGTTCATAAGGTGCCTTGTCTATGCCTGGCTATAGTTGGATTTTGTTTATAGTATAGACTGTTGTATTGACTGCCTCTCTCCAATAGGTGTGCACAACTTTTCCTTCAATCATGATAGTGCGTGTTGTGTCAAGTATGATCATGTTTCTTCTTTCTAAAATTCCATTCTATTAGGGGGATCTAGGTGCACTTAGCTATCTTTTGATCTCATGTTCTTCGCAGTACTCAAGAAACTTGTCAGAGGTGAATTATCCTCCTCTATCAGATCTTAGACACTTTATATTTAATCTAGACTCATTTTCAACTTTAGCTTTGAATATTTTGAACTTGTCAAAAGCTTCAGATTTATATTTCAAGAATGTAACCCACATCATCTTGGAGAAATCATCAACAAAAAAAAAAAGCCTTTCACCATAGTATGATCTTGTTTGAGTAGGTCCACATAAGTCTGTATGCACTAGATCTAATTTTTTCTCTGTGGAGTTCTGTTTGCTTCTGAATGAGTTCCTCACATGCTTTCCCATCACACAATCCCTACACATAGTATCATCTAGTCTTTCACTATTAGGAAGGTCTCTTACTGCCTTTACATTGCTTATCTTTACTATGTTGTCAAAATTGATATGACAAAGTCTTTTGTGCCTTAACCAACTGTCATCCACTTTTGCAACAAAAAAACTTACTACGGAGTTGCACTGAAAGACATTACCTTTAGTATTTGAACCTGATGCAATCATGTCTCCTTTTTTATTAATGATGCACTTGATGTTTTTGAATTCCAACTAATATCCTTTATCGAGCAACTATCCAACACTTAGTAAGTTATGATGTAAACCATCAACATAGAGAACATCATATGTTTTGTTCTTTCCATCTAGAGTGATTGATCCTCTACCTATGATAGGTTTAGGAGTGTTATCTCCAAATCTAACCATGCCACCTTTGTACTTATCCAAATGTACAAATCTATCTTTGTCTCTTGTCATGTGATTTGAACACCTATTGTCAATGATCCAGTTTGTTCTGATGTCCGCTTGGGAAACTAATGTCAATTCTTGTGCTTTGTTTTCATCTTCAATTTCCATTTCATAAAAAATTCTTTCAACATCTTCAATTGCAACGAATCCAATTTCATCTTCTCCTGAATCATCATTAGTCACACCATCTTCAGCATAGTAGCATTCCTTTGTATTTTTAGACTTGTAATCTTTTCTAAACTTCTTGACTCTTGTAGGACACTTGGATGCAAAATGGCCAACTTTGTTACATGAAAAACATTTAAATGGTAACTATCCTTCATATTTTATTTTTCCTTTCCTTTCTTTCTTAGCGATCGTAGCAGTGATTTATTCTAGTTCTTTATCCACTTCTTCTTTCTCAATATTACTAGAGGTGCTCATAGATTTCTTACCATGGATTGAGGATTTGAAGGTTGTTTCAATTTTAGGTTATGTCTTCAATCTTGATATCTCAAATGCTGAAATTTTTCTGATCAAGGTTTCTTGTTTGAAGTCTTTTGAAAATTGCATAGTCTCATCTAAGATGTTTATCTTGCTCTCATAATCTATTTTTCAGTGTAGTCATCAATTTGTGAATTATGTTTCCTCTAAAATTTCTCCACCATTATTTCTGATTCCTGAAACTGCTTCAATAATCCTTTGATTGTAAGCTCTGATGTTTTCTTCAGGAAGCATCTCTAAATTGTTGTATCTCTTCTTCCATGTCTTTCTACACACATTCTTTGCTTGGATGTCTCCTTAAAACATGTCTTCTAGGTACTTCCATATTGAATAGGCTTTATCTGCCTTCTTAATCTCAAAAAATTCACTGTCAGATAAGGCACTTATAAGGGCTTCTTTGGCAATTGCATTTTGGGTGAATACTTCCTTTTTGTTTATTAGTAGAATCTTCTTCTGCGAGATCTTTCAAAGTAGGAACATCAATTGCATGAGTAGAAACCTCATAGATCTCAAAACCAACTCATTATAGGTGTGTTATGATTTTGTTCTTCCAGTCAAGATAATTCTCTCCATCAAACTTAGGACTCTCTTTTCTGAAGTACATCATTTGATCTACCTTAAGTTGTTAGGCTTTCTCTCCAAGGCACTTGGATCTGATACTAATTGTTAGGATTAGTTTCAAGAGATAACTGAGAAGGGGGGTGAATGAGTTATCTACTAGTTTCAATTATTTTATCCAATTAAGTATAGAATAACATTAAGCATACATACAACAAGATAACACAGAATAGAACACCACAATTTTGGTTATGGGGAAACCAAAATAGGTAAAAACCTTGATGCGAATTAGCACCCACAAAGAACTGCACTAGAGTATAATGATCCCTGTTAGAAGATCTTACAACCCTATTAGGAGTTGATCTTTACAATGCAATAAGTACAGTGACCTGGTCAAGGGTCAGACCCTGTTAGGAGTCTTTTACAAATAACCCTATTAGGGGTGAGGACACGTTGTCCAATAGCACACTGCTTAAATGATGAAGGCTACAACCTTCTATACAACATAGATACACTATATCTGATATTTGAACTATTTAAGTAGACCTTCTGTCTTGATCAGTTCTAGTAACTTGTATAATCTTCCTGCTTCTTCACATAGACCTTCAACTGATGAATGATGTAGCTTTATAGTTCTAATACATAAGACATTTTGCTCTATTTAACTGTCACAACTTTTCTCTTATTTTCCTTCCACATTATTTTTGGCGATCACAAATGAACTACTATAAGTATCTTCCTCAAAAGATATGATTACGTCAGTTGTAGGAATCCCTTCAATACTTTTCTTGTCGGCTAGAATAAGCATGCAACATAATTAGAATCACGCAACTCAAAATGAATAGACACATCGCTTCACACAGTTGGCTCTACCAAAATAACTCAAACATCAAAATTTAGATGAAACATGTTAAGCGCCTTTGGTTAAAAATTATTAACTCATAACTAAACATAAAATAGAACATGCATATCCCAAAGATAGGTGCAACAGAAGAAACATTGAAATTATTGTCGGCTCTTAATAACAATCTTCTAAAACTATAGCTGGTAAACAAATAAACATAACTCCACTTTAACTGTACTACTGAATCTACATGTATGAACATAGCATAATAAATATGTCTACAACATACAAATAACCGTGCAATGCTCCAACATATAAATACTGATAATTGAATACAGATCACTGTTGTATACTATATGTTATCATTAATGAAAAACATACAATCAACTATTTGCACAAAGGCAAATCTCCAACAGGTATGGGGTACCCTCTTCTATTGTAAAAGACAATGGGGGTCAGCTCAAAAATCAAGACATCGAGGACCTTTGTACATAGTTTCATATCACTCAGCATTGTTTTTCAATCTATTATCCTCAAGGTAATGGACAAGATGAGGCTTCAAATAAAAATATTCTAAAAATCTTACATAGAACTATGAGTAAGTCTGGTAGAGATTGGCATTTACAACTAAATTTAGAACTATGGGCCTATAGAACAAGTATCCAAACACCAACAAGAGACATGCCATTTTCTCTAGTCTATGGCATAGAAGTAGTGCTACCTATTGAACTAGAAATTCCATCTTTGTGGGTATCTCTCCAAGGTCTTGTTACAGATGAATAATACCGCACTGATAGATTTCAGGCACTAGAACTACTTGATGAGCATGGGAAACAAGCGTTCAGTCATCTCAAAGTGCACTAGAAAAAAATTTCAAAAGGGTACAATAAAAAGGTCAAACCATGACAATTTCAAGTGGGGGATCTCGTTCTCAAAGAGAATCCTAAAAACTAGCCAAATAGAGAACAAAAAGGAAAGTTTGAACCCAACTAGATAGGGCCTTATTTCATTACTACAACCTTTGGGACTATAGCATATCAGTTAGCTAGGCCTAAGGGATATGTTCTTCCTGATCCCATCAATACTCTACACTTGAAGTGGTTCTATGCTTGACATCTGGCTGACAAAGCCCGTGTAGTGAAAAGTTCTCAGAAAATAGCAAAAAATTTAGAAAATTGATACTGAAGAAATCCAAAAAAATAGAAAAATTCCTGAAAAAAGGGTATCCTTGGTAAAAACCTGGCAAACAGGCGCCTTGATACTAACAAAAAAAATAAAAAAAGAATAAAAATTTTGAAAAAGAGAAAAGTGCCTTGGCAAAAACCTGGCAAATAGGCATCTTGGTAGCAAAAATAAAAATCTTTGTCGAGTGGTGAAAACCTGGAAAATAGGTGTCACTTGTACTCTATGCTCCATCTACCAATATGTTGTTGATACTAATCCTTCACGATCACACTTGTGCTATTGGTTGACTCTAATTCCTTACAAATTTCATATCCTTGCCTGGGATTTGTCTGCATTTGCATCTTAGGAATAGTCATTCTGCACTAGGGGCATCTTTGCTAGCATGTTCGGTCTGTGTCTGCTAGGTTGTCCTAGGTTCATATCTAGGATGATTTTCCTCTTAAAATTCAATACTTGCATCAAAACATCACTATCACAAACAAAGGTGTTTCTTCAACACCCCCTACATGTAACATACATCATACTAGTGTTTCTCAACACTTTAATCACACTAGTGTTTCTCAACACTTTAATCAACCAGTGTTCCTAAACACTACATTGGATTGCAATCGCTGACAAAGTTAATCTCATACATTCAGACATGAAAAATATATTGCTTGATTCCAAATTTTGATTGATGATACTCTACTATGCTTGAAAAATGAATCAACAGTATTTCTCAATACTACTTAAAAACATAGACTTATCTTGGTTTGATTATGACTTTTTTATGTTGCCATGATGTTTCAAACTAGGGGGATGTAAGATGTTATGAATTTTATTTGATTGATTATCAATTGGTGATTGTTGTTTCTTTCAAGTTACTCCATGATGTCTATTTAAGGACATAGAGTTGCATGGATAGGGGGCATAATCTTTTCTTGCTTTTCTACTTATGGTGATTGTTTCAAAGATCTTATAAATTTCACCTAATTTATATGTTTATGGTAAGATCTTCCAACATGAGTGGATAGCCGCATATATCTCGATCATAGTTGTGTAAACTAGGGTGAGGTTGAACCAATTTCCTTGTCTATTTCTAAATCAGATTCTAAGTAAGGTGTATGAAATATTATGTACCCAAGGATATGAATACTGAAGAACATTGTGAGTCACATATCTTACATTACACTTGAGAATAACCTAATTCTTAAAAGAAAAAGGAGATAATTGACTAGTCATCCTGGCCTCTATCCCTTGATGCTTAGGTTTATTTCTAACATTGCATCCAATACACATAGTATTCATACTTTCATGATACCTTGTACATATTAGTGACAATTGTACTATCCAATGATGTTCATTACAAAAATGCCCACTGATGATAAAAATGCTACAATGTATACAAATCAGTGACAGTCCTAAGAGTTTGCATGTAGATGCATTTAGAGATTGCATGATTCATTTTGAAGAATAACATAAAGACCTTGGGCTCAAAATGATTTCCTAGTTCATCTGAAATCCAAGTTAACTACATAATCTATATTACTTATATCAAATTTGTTACATATCCATGGCACACATTCTGTATTCATGAATGAGAAAGATAAAATACAAAAACAAAGCATTCAAGAATTGCATCCTAAGTGCATCCATGCATCTATTTGCATAAAGAAAATCTCAAAAACATACATTTGTATATTCATCTAGAATCATCTAACACATTTATATATCAGTAATAAATCAAAGAGCATAAATGATGTCATCACATGAATCTATTCTAACTCATCAAGAGGCCAAGTACATAATCACATGTGTATCACATCTAAACATCTATCAAAGCAAAGAGAACCCATGAACATATCAAGATCAAGAACAACTATCTCAGATATATCAATGATGGAATAGATCAAAAATGTGGAACATCTGCAAAAGAGTATTAGAATATCAGTGAGAAACAAATATCAAGTATAAAGAGTCTGCAATACAATAGATGATCACAACAAGATCAATATATACAAGATGTATCACAATATCACAAGTACAAAATCAAGATTGACTGCCACCCTCTCCCTGATTTGGAAGAGGAGGAGGAGGAGGTTGTGCAGGATGAGTCAGTGGAGGCATCGCCCCCTCATACTATTGTTCTACTTGAGAATAAGAAGGAGCTCTCTATCCCTCTGGAACTGCAGCATAGTAGAGTCCAAAGTAGAACGCAGCTCTCTAACCATAATGTGTCACCATGCAGGCCTGTGTATCTTTCTCTCCTCTAAGAAAATCACCTTGTCAATCTCTCTGCTCTCAAATGCTCAAGCTGACTATCTCTTTTAGCCAGTAAAGCCTCTAATGTGGTAATCTTATCCTTGAGTTTCTCACACTCTCACTGACACTGATATAAAGCATCACCATCCCTATCGGAACTTCTGCCTGAATCTCTGGGTGGATCATGTCCACTGGGTACCTATCCTAGTGGTCTTTGTTGCTCTCTCATAAGAAATGGGCTTGGATCTCTCTATGGGGGCATGAACCTAAAGCGAGTCCATCTACCCTCTCCATTTCTACTAGCGCCCACTACACCACCACCCCTATCATCCCCACCATCATCTCCATCATCTGGGTTGTGACCTCTGTCTAGAGGAGGGCTCCTACCATCTCTCCCTCCATCCCTCCCCCCACCTCTCTGGTCTCACTGAGATCTGCCTCTACCTCTAACTAGTCTATCATCAACTAGATCATAATCTAAAGGGTCCTCTATACGAGCAGCTATCTCATTAGGTGTTGTGAATCTTGGAAAAGGATACTGTAACATATGGGTGAGGTAACCATCAGTACAACCTATATCAATAACCTCTAGAAGGTAGTCTCATCCAATGATGACCATCTGAATAATATCCTACTGAGTAGTCTCATATACCAATAGTGCTCCCCAAAGTGGCTCCTCATCTTGAATCCACGCATAAGCGGTCAAATCCTGTGATCGGCCTTGTACATGGCCATACTATCTCAAAAATTAGGTCACCAATAATCTCTCTACAATATATCTGGTATGGCCTATATAGTACCTTCTCTGAAAGTAGTACATCATTTACCACCTATCTGATGCCCACTCCTCACAATCCAAATATAGTCACCAGATCACAACAGTCATATCATCCAACAATCTGCACTAGTACTCTACCTTTCCCAGATGGGGCTGCTAAATAAATCTAGAATACATATAAACATAAGGCTGCTAAGCTTCTCGCTGCATATCTACAATCGGTCATGTCACAAGGATATGCTCCTAGGCCCAGATCTGTAGAACTAGAATACCCACAGTCATGTTGCGGGAGTACTGATATACTATCTCATGAAGCTCTCCATATATATATGTGCTAATATGCAGCTACCCCAACTGAATCTGCAGGATGATACATCCATATGCTCAAGTGTCTCCACCCAGCCACACATAAAACCATGTTTTACCTTATCAAGCATGAGGATTACTCTAATCAATCTGGCCAGATATACAAGTAAAGGATCGTAATGATCACACATATAATCCTAGGTCAAAAAATGATGAACTATGGACTGATCTCAAAAGAATCTCTAGGCCAATGCAATGGCTATCTCAGAACGAGACTCAAACTATACCTATAGACCCATCACTAGAATATGTAAGATATGCCACATGTCCTCAGGTGTTATTGTCATCTTCTAATTCCATCTCTCAGAAAGCGTAGTCAACAACCCCTGATTTACCCTAATATTGATTGAATCTATCAGTGCAACTAGTCCTACCCGGGCTACAATCTCTACCTCAGCATCTGTCAACAATCGCAACAAAGAAAGGACTCATCCAGGATAGGATCCTCAAAAATAAACTACCTTGAAGTAAATATGTAAAGACAAAGAAAATACAATTTCAATTCAGTATTCTTACTAAGGCAACTATGCAAAAAAGCTATCAGATTAGTATTTTTGGTCTTCAGAAGGAGAAAAATAGTCAAAAACAAAAAAAAAAACTAACTCCTAAACTAGAAATGACTCTATTTTTATAGGGTATGATCCTTTATATGGGATGCAATACGCAATTTTCTGAATGCAATGGGGCATCTGGGAAATGATCCTATTTTGATAGGATGCGACACGGGCCGCGGGGTGTGATCCTGTTTGCATAGGACGCAAGAAAATTCAAACTAGACAAAAATTACCCTATGTGATGCTAAAGCATAAAACAGGGTGTCGATCCCAAATTTATGGGATGCGATGCCAAAATTTGGGTGAAAATAGGATGCAACGCGGGATTAACCAGACACGATCCCTTACACGGGGTACGATGCAAAATGAAAAGCTACATAACTTTTGCAAAAATGATCAAAAATAGAAATTGAAAACATGAAAAGGTAGGTTTTGAGATACTCACCAGCGGTGCATAATCAGTCAGGCATTGATGTCAATGGATGAGCTTGAATTGATGATTCTCAATAGGAACCACCATCTTCTCTACAGAGCTCTAAATTTACTAAAGACAAAAGTGAAAATGAATGGGTAAAAAGTGAATTTTGGGATATATATTGATCTTTTGAGCTATTTAGGAGCTCCAGAAATCCTCTTGGACTATCCAAATTCAATTTTGTTCTTTTCTGATCTATCAGGAATGAAATTGAGCATGCAGATGATGTTTTCAACAACACAGTACAACTTTTATGACAGCTTCCCAAAAATGTAGAATTGCTATACATGTTTCAAAAATGATTGGCAGTCTTTATGCATTCCATTTTTTGGGTTCTCTATCATCCAAATTGCACATTATTCAGAAAAATCTTGGTCATGCATCATTTTATCAGACTCAGAACTCACATTTTAAATATAGTTAACTTGGTAAAATTGTGTTTTCTCTTAACACACCTTCACTTCATCATTTCTTCTAATTGATTCTTTCTTGATCCAATCAATCAGTTCAAGAGATATATCATTATACAGAGGGATTTTATTATTTTTCCTTTGATTTCATTCCCGAGGGGGCATGATCACACTTAAATCAATCAAATTATTGCTTTAAAAACATTAAAACAACTTCATCATTAAAAGACTAGGGGCATGGAAGTTTCCTTTGATCAAGTTGGGACTGTTGGATAGAAGGCTTTGCTTCTCACAAGCTAGATATCTATGTCTACATATTCTAAGCTCTCTATTAAGCTCGTGGAAGCTTCATACTGACTTTCATTCAATCAAGTTCAGAGTCAATATTATCAATTCTCATTTGATCAAGTTCAGAATTGATACCTCAGGGCTCCTAGCAGCTTCGTACTGACCTTCATTCGATCAAGTTCGACATCAGTATTATCGATTGTCATTTGATCAAGTTCAAAATTGTTATCTTCAAGATCTTTTTTGACCTTTTTTTGATCAATTTCAAAGTCAATACTATTATTCTTAGTTCAATCAAGTGTGAGACTGATCTCATCAGAAATTTTGTTCAATCAAGTGCAAAATTCTCAAGCTTTCTAAACTCAACATCAATCATTCTTTGAATCAATGTGTTGCTCGCACATCAATTCAAAGAGGGGACAATGTAACCACCCTAATTTGGTCTGCTCTGACTAGAGACCCTATTTTTCCCTAAGTGTGATCATACCCCTAATTATGTCAAAACAATTCTTCAATTAATTGGCATAATTCATTTAAATCAAATTTAATCTCTTAATTTATCTAATCACTAAATTACAATAATGTGAGGCATCACCCCAAACCCGTCATAGATTTTCCAATTACCATTTTTATAGACCTAGTAATTGGCTTTATGTTTTGATGAATTAGGAGGTTTTACCCTTTTGATAGGGATTTGGTTAAATTAGATGATGATAATTTATAATTTACAACACTTTCCATACTCATGATGTTGACCATATGATACATTATGATGATTAATTTAGATAAATGGTGAGATGTTTCAATTTGGGTACACATGTTTATATGAGTTGTTCAGGAAAACTATAATCGAGATTGGAAGTATGTCGAGATGTGAAATTCTTTGAAGGTTAAAGGATAGTTGATGAAATATCTTATTGAGTTTCAGGACATTTTTGTAACTATTACTTGAGGAATTGGTTATTTGATTTTATGCCATTTGGGTGTTTTTAGAATTGATAAAATTAATGTTTATGCAATTTAGATAAAACTACATCATGATTTATATAAGATCTGGAATGATTAGTGTGACTTGTGAGTTAAAAGAGTTCATGTTATGATGATTTAGTTTATGTATATTTATTTGTAAGTCAAGGATTAAAAATTGATGATGACGATTATATTATGTGGATTATATTCTAATGCAGATTAGAACCTAGAACATATTGTTGATTTCGATTATACATGCTTAGATATGTGATTTGATGAGAAAGACTTAATCATGATTAGATTTGATTTTTTCATGAATAATGCTTTAAAGTTAGGAAATAGCATGAATAATATGTCGTAATGTTAGGATTATGGAAACACCATGTTTGAGCATAACTTAATGAAAAGTATATTTAAGAATTGAATTTTGCATATTGATTAACGTTGAAAATTATGAATTGTGTGTATATATATATATATATTTGCATGTGATTTTATTACCTTGGACTACTGATGCTCGAGTTTAGTGTGCAGGAAAGAGAACCATGGAATTATTCAGAGAACCAAGGCTAAACACATGTGAATTGAGTAAGCCAAGGTTTAATACAATAAGGGGTTGAAACCTCATTGTAATGTGATCTTTTTTGTAAATATAATCTGAATGTGCGTTAATAGTTTAAATTCATGTTGTAGACTGGACATGTCATTGTGAATGTGATGTGTATTTTCTTGGTGTCACTTGACACTTGTATTGTCCATGTGGATGGTGACATGTCAAATTAGGGCTTGGAAAAGAATCACCAAACCTTATAAGATGTTATATTAATCCCACTTGCATATAGATGCCTTGTAGGGATCACATCAAGTTGGAACTCGAATTTAAACTTTAGGGGTACTTTGGAGGGGTCAAAAGTGACCCTAGAGTGTATTTTTGGCCAAAATTAGTTAACCCTAGGGGGTACCTTGGGTTGGGGGATAGTTTTACCTATGGGAAAGTCTAGATCACCATTATGGCCCTCCAAAATGCCTACTTTTCAAAAGTGGCGAAAATGGAGATGACCTCATGCATCTAACTTTTCCCACACTCCTTACTAAACTCTCAATTAAGAGGGGAGATAAGAGGTAAGACAAAAGGACTAGAGGGCATGTCTCATTAATTGCTAGGTATTGAATACACTTCTAGGGGGTCTTTTTAGAGGGTTTGGAGAGACTTAGTGGGTGTTCACCCACTCTCTAATTTTAGAGACAATTAGGGTTGGAGGAAGAAAAAGGAAATGATAAGGAATTATTCTCGACTAGATTCTTGCCATTTTTCTTGGACCAAGGTTGGTGGATTCTTTCCATGGAGAAATACTCATTCATTTTAGCTTTGTATGTTATTATTTTTATGAACATGTAAATCTTGTATGGTGTTCATATTTAAATTTTGAATGGAGTTCATATATGTAAATCTTGTATAGTGTTATTGTATGTAGATCTTGTTATTGTGTGTTGGGTTGGGGATGTATTTAGATTTTTGTATCATTTCTTATTCCTTTGGATTGGGAGTGTTGTTCATGGGTGTTTAAGGCATTACTCACCCTTTAGAAAGGGAAGAAGTGGCCTTGGGTGAAGGGGTTAGTTGGGCTCTCCATTGTAGTGAGAGTCTCTTCTCATGGAGAGGAGAGGGAGAAAATACAAGGTGTATGGGCCCTTGCATGCCATTGTATTTGATCCTAATTTTGGGGGAGATAAGGGAGGATTGGATGGAAGATGTATGTGGTTTTTCCTTGAAGAGAAAATGACCAAATGTGTATATGGAAGGAATGTTGATGTAGCCTTGGAGAGGCATGGAAAAACTCTTGTTAAAAATTTGGTAATGACATTCTCCTCCTTGAAAAATCCCACCTTCACCCTACTTCAATGGGTTTGGAAAACTCATTTGTGAATCCTTGGTTGGAAATTAATTGTTCTGTTGTGCATATATGATGGTTGTGAGAATTTGGATGTGTTACTTGTTTAGCCTTGGTTCTCCAAGCTCAGGGGTGGTCTCCTTGAGACCTTGGTTGGGAGGTGAGCTTCCCATGGTTCCCCTCATGTATTTTCAAGTTTTGAAGTCAAGTTGAATGTGGAAAAGCTTGGGAGAAGTCTCCATTTTGGTATTGTTGTGAGAGAGCAACTTTAATGTTGCATGGTTACTCCTTGTATTGAGATTCATTTTTGTTAAGTGTTGTAATGTCCATTTTGAAAGCCTTTTTAAGAAAGATGTGAAAATCTCATATTCATTATGTAATAGTTTTCATAGCATGTAAAATTGAGTGGATTTATGAATTTTGTAAGCTCTATAAAGTATTTGATTTTAAGTTAAAAAACACTTCATAACTCCTTTGGAAATCTGAATTCTATTGCATTAGGATCAATACTCTACTTAGAATCTTCATTGCAACCTCAATCCTTGAGAAGGAGATATTAACTTGATACACATAGAAAAACCAAACAAGTTAGTATATTAATGTAAAAATGAACTAATACTAATAATCAATCTATAGTTCACATAGTGTATTGCAATAATAAACAAATCAAATGCATAAAAATTTCTACTCCAAAAAGAAAATAAATAATATCAATGTGTTAGAAGCTATAACCAAATTATACCATGACATTTTCCAGAATGTAGAGCAAAAAAATGCTCTCTAAAAAATGTATGGGGAGAGATTTAATTCCCCCTTTACACAAAGAATATTCCCTTTTTGTTCCCCTCACTAAACCCCCTTTATTACCCCTCTAATTACCTTCTTTAGTACTAATGCATAGTTCTAATTAATAGGGAGGCATGATGTTGCACCCATCCTCATGGGCCCCAAACATACTTCTTTCCTTAACATTTATGCTCTTGGTTTTGGCACAGGAAGGGACTGGTTCAACAACGAAAGAAAATTTTAAACAAAAACTAAGCACATTCCTTATCATGCAAAATTCCCTTGGGAGATTGAGGAATGTCTTTTGGTGGGCCCTAGAGACTTTTCATTCAAGCCATCCTCTCCTCCATGTGTACTTGGACTGACATGAGGATCCCAACTCATTTCTTGGTCTTAGCACAAGCCTCCAAACCATGCAAAATCCTCCTTGCTTTCCTTGGTTGACCTTTCATTTAAACCTGCACTTTGAAAAGGGAGACCCTTAAGGTGGTCCCCACCTCCATCTTGAAACCCACGCATGCCTTGTTTCAAAAGGCTTCTCTTGCATGAAATTTTGCAGCCTTAGCATAGATTTGGGTTTCCCAACACCCTCCACCCACTTGGCAAGTGGGCTTTGGGAATAGGAGTGGGGTGATGTGACACTTGGTTAGGTTGATAGGGTAGGCTAGTTAGTAGGGATAGGTAGGTTAGTAGGTTAGTAAGCTAGTAGGGTTAGTAGGGTTATTAAGTTATTTTGATTAATATTAGTAGTTAATAAACTTTCTTTTTACTTGTTTAAGATTTAATTAATATGAAATCAGCCTTTTACGATGATAGACTAGTTTTATACAATGGTTAATTACTTTAAATGAATCATTAGTATGAGTTAGTAGTTAATTTAATTGTATTATGTTATTGGAATATATATTGCTCATGTGTCCAAAGGGGTTAGAGATAAATTGTTTTTTACTAGAGGTAATGTAATTGTTAAAAGTTAATTTAATTTTTGATTAGAGGATAATTTAATTGTTTTATTAAAGGTTAATTTAAATTATTTTTTTTGTTAGGGGATTAATGAATTAGGATTGCATGTGTTTTTGTAAAAAGGGAGTAGAATTTAATTAGTCCCTATAGTAGTGGATATTTTAATATATATGTTTAAGTGGGTCCAAGGGTAGTTAAGAAAGGTTATACATATTGATTCTTGAGATTAACTTAGTTCTCTTTTATTAGTTAACTTATGTGTGTGAAATAGTTATATCGGGGTTGTTTATAGGTGTTAGTAGTTAATGTCGAAAGAGTAATTGGTACTAGATTTAAATGGATTAAGTTGTAATCAAGGTTAAGGATTATATTAATTTTCTAGGTCAACCTAATTCAACACATGATCTTATCAATTTAATTCCCATCAAGATACTACACGGGGTTAAACATAAAACCATAGTTAATTCAACTTGACCCATGAGTTCATGTAACCCGTACAACAAGTTGATGCTCCAACTCTGCATCTGTATGTGGCGTAACCCTAATTTATTCTATGAATATACCTTGCAACTCAAAGATTAACTTTACCATGTTATCACCTTTCCTCATCACATCCATTGTTAGTTGTATGTACTGGTGTTTTAAAAAAAAAAATTGTCTATGTGTTTTGCCCTAGTTTTGGGCATGACATTTTGGTATCAGAGCCAGGTTTTGCAACACTGGGCGGCTTTGGGTCCAATAATCGCTTGAAGGACTACAATTTTCTCTATAAGATTTGGATGAGGTACATAGGAATATTTTAATTAAAGGGTCAATGTGAAATGAAACACATGTCATCGCATAAGATACTCATATAAAATAGTATACTAAACATACCTAGATAAATAACTTGAGAGGGATATGAAGGGATGATGCTTATTCTTAACGGGATCCAATCCTTTTATCTTTTATTTTTCTTTTAAGAGGCTTTTAAGAAAATAATATCAAATTACCAACAAATCTCATTGCCTATGACTATAATACGATAGTAAAATGCATATGTAAATAGAGCCGCTTTAGTAATTAAATATGGAGGCCCTTATCATGATACACTTCAAGTTAATACAAACTCCAAGGTAGATATGTAACCCATAAATCTTTTGTGTCCTTATACTTTGTTAGGTACTTATGAATTATCAGAAGGTATATGTCAGCTAGGAATCACTGATATTTTTTTTAGTGTATTAAAAAGTAAGTAATATGAATTGTAATGAAACTATGGACAATCAATGACAATTATAGAGATTAAAATGGGAGAACGGGATAGTATACATTTAATCTAGCATAAATAAATAGAATATTCCATGTTGTGCTAATTGTTAGTGCATTAGTGATGGAGCCTCGATAATGTGATTATTAATAGAAGAATGTAATTTATCTCATAAGAAATTTTACTTTGGGTAGTTCCTTTTGCCTTGAGAAGTTAGTTCAAAAATTAAATTACCAGATCCTTCTTGCACTACGACCCACCTCTAAGGAATAAAGATGAAATTAAGTGTGTATATTAAGAGGAGATGTAAAATATCTTTCCACTTTAGTATGAGAGCATCATTTGAATCCTTCTATGATATAAATGAGTGGAGTAGGAAACTACCACAAGCATGTGGGATCTCTTATGCCATGGTATGGGAAATATGTTATGAGAATATAAATCCTTAGGATAGACGTGCCCAATCGAAATGAATAAGAACTAAAGTTTATCATGTATAAGATTGATGCAGGAGCTTCAGAGGGTCATAACTTTTGACTCGGATGTGGGTTATGGCTGAAATTTTACAGGAAGATTCCTGAGCTAGAGTTGATGGCAATTCCAACTCAGCCAACTTTGTTGGGGGCCATTTCAACCTTTTTTGGGAGCCTAAAATTTCATCTTGACCTCCAAAATTGGCTTTTTCTTTTTCTTTCCAATTTTTTGAGTTTTGTTTTTTGTAATAAATCTGAAAACATGTTTCTGATTTCAAGGATTAGTTGGAAATTTAACTTACCTTAGTTGGGAGCTTTTCTTGGGAAAAATCGGGATTCATAGGATGAGTTTTGAAAATTACCAAAAATGGAAAAATCTATTTTTCCCAAAAACCTGCCAAATATGGTAATTTTTGGAAGTGTATTAAGTAGGAGTTTTATTTCATTGTAGAGGCAGAGTAAGTTGGAGAAGTTAATGAAGAATTCAAATTCTGTAACATTTTGTTGTGTATCTTCTGAATGTTAATGTTATTTGGGCTACATCAAAGATGGAGAAAGTTGACCTGACGAACCATAGGACATGATTGTGTGTGCAATAAATTTTATCCTAATGGATAGTCATCAAACTATTAAAGTATAAAATACTCATATTTCTTTACACTATGTATAAAAATTGTAAGCAACCCTCCTCATGATTTAATGAATTATGCTTGGGAATGTAATGAGAAATAAGTATCAAGTAGTATAATGGAATATATGCATAGTAATATAAATTAATTAATGTAATGCCTATTGTGATGAGAGAGGTATCCTAAGAAAGTGTCTAGCTCACCTAACCTAGGGAAGGTTGTTGTAGACATCGAGAGTCAAATCACCAATTGGAGCCACTTGAGAGGTTTTACGTAATTATGATGATTGACAATACTCATATGTAATAATTATGCTAGTTAATGTGCTCTTGGTATTATTATGTTGGTAACCATGTTTCTGGTCATTCCTGTATTCATAAAATAAATTCTCTTGTAGAAGTTTTAATAGTGTTGATTTGTGACACATTGGCCTAAGTATGTTGGTCATTCAATGTTGTGTAAGTACGATGATGTAATTCATGTTATTGAGAGTAAGACATTAGTGAACCACGTTGCAGTGGAAACTTTTCTCAAGGAGAGGAGGATTTTGTGAGGTGAATAGCATGATAATATGCACTTTTCTTCCAATCTTTTGTGTCTACCTCTCTCCCCAAATAAATGTTACCTTAATGCTTTATCTTTATCAGGGCATAATTGGTCTATTTTAAATATTTCCATAATGAATGTATGATGAGATTTCCCCATCTCCCTCTGAGTGACCTCAAAAGGTCACATAGTTCATGTAATGACTATGGTAGAGTATGGATTGCTAAATTTATTCTTCTTTTATTTTACCTTGTTTCGCAAGTTTATTTTGGTGATTTCCAATAGTGTGAAAGTAAATAAATTGTGTGTTGAGTTGCTTAGCCAAATTTTTTTTAATATCCTTATTTGCCTCAAGGATTTTTTTTATTTACTTATTTTTGTAATAAAATTTTACCAATGTGGCCACTTTTTGAATCTTACCTTGTTGAATCGTTCTTTTCAAATTTTAAATTATGGATTTCATGATTATTTGATGAGGCTCTTTTGGTTGGATTTTTGGCAAGTTCTTTCATAATAGGATGTATGAGGGAGGAGATTTATAAGGAAATCCATTATATTGTATTATTATAAATGAGGATACAACTATAGAGAAGCTTCCCATCACCCTTGTCATCAGCGTTATCTATGACCATATTTGTAGCTTTGGTGAGGGTCTTTTTCTGGTTGCAATATGTATAGGCTTGTAAGACTATTCTATGATCTTATTGCATAAATATTATGATGCTATCAATAGATACAATATTAAGTTGGTATAAACTAAGGATTATCATAGTGGCAAAAGATATATTTAAGCTTAATATTGGAGCTATACTCCAGATATAGAGATTATAGGAAACCAACATCAAGAGTGACATTAGCATACATTTGAGTCATCTGGTAGGGAAGATGTCCCATGTATTAGTACATTTTCTTGTGAACATGGATCCCATTTAGTGTGTTGGATAGTACTACCTTACGTGATCTTGTTATTAGTGAGATATGGTAACAATGTAGAATAATAATAGATTGTGAAGTTTGGATAGATAGTTCAATTGTACAATATCTTGCTTCTAAATTTTAGAAGTGCTTAAATCAAGGAAAAACATATCCTTAAGTTATATTATCATTAGATTTATGCATTGCACGAGATTAAAGATTTGAAAATTATCCAATGAACTAAACAAGATGTCAACACTGGAACTTTAGCCCTAAGTAGGGTAACTTCCAGCAAGAAGTTCATGCCTACGGGGGAGGATGTGAGGCCTCACCCCAAACCCATCATAGCTTTTCCAATTAACACTTTGATAGACCTAGTAATTGGATTTATGTTTTGATGAATTAGGAGGTTTTACCCTTTTGATAGGGATTTGGTTAAATTAGATGATGATAATTTATAATTTACGACACTTTCCATACTCATGATGTTG
>MU225952.1:518338-528693 GCA_018584345.1 Thuja plicata | reverse complement strand
AGGACATTTTTGTAACTATTACTTGAGGAATTGGTTATTTGATTTTATGCCATTTGGGTGTTTTTAGAATTGATAAAATTAATATTTATGCAATTTAGATAAAACTACATCATGATTTATATAAGATTTGGAATGATTAGTGTGACTTGTGAGTTAAAAGAGTTCATGTTCTGGTGATTTAGTTTATGTATATTTATTTGTAAGTCAAGGATTAAAAATTGATGATGATGATTATATTATGTGGATTATATTCTGATGCGAATTAGAACCTAGAACATATTGTTGATTTCGGTTATACATGCTTAGATATGTGATTTGATGAGAAATACTTAATCATGATTAGATTAGATTTTTTCATGAATAATGCTTTAAAGTTAGGAAATAGCATGAATAATATGTTGTAATGTTAGGATTATGGAAACACCATGTTTGAGCATAACTTAATGAAAAGTATATTTAAGAATTGAATTTTGCATATTGACTAACGTTGTAAATTATGAATTGTATATATATATATATATATATATATTATACAATTCATAATATGCAATGTTAGTCAATATGCAAAATTAAATTTAAAAAATGCTCTCTGGAAAATGTGTGGGGAGGGATTTAATTCCCCCTTTACACAGAGAATATTCCCTTTTTGTTCCCCTCACTAAACCCCCTTTATTACCCCTCTAATTACCTTCTTTAGTACTAATTCATAGTTCTAATTAATAGGGAGGCATGATGTTGCACCCATCCCCGTGGGCCCCACACATACTTCTTTCCTTACCATTTATGCTCTTGGTTTTGGTGTAGGAAGGGACTGGTTCAACAATGAAAGAAAATTTTAAACAAAAACTAAGCACATTCCTTATCATGCAAAATTCCCTGGGGAGATTGAGGAATGTCTTTTGGTGGGCCCTAGAGACTTGTCATTCAAGCCATCCTCTCCTCTATGTGTACTTGGACTGACATGAGGATCCCAGCTCATTGCTTGGTCTTAGCACAAGCCTCCAAACCATGTGAAATCCTCCTTGCTTTCCTTGGTTGACCTTTCATTTAAACCTGCACTTTGAAAAGGGAGACCCTTAAGGTGGTCCCCACCTCCATCTTGAAACCCACGCATGCCTAGTTTCAAAAGGCTTCTCTTGCATGAAATTTTGCAGCCTTAGGGTAGATTTGGGTTCCCCAACACCCCACCCACTTGGCAAGTGGGCTTTGGGAATAGGAGTGGGGTGATGTGACACTTGGTTAGGTTGATAGGGTAGGCTAGTTAGTAGGGATAGGTAGGTTAGTAGGTTAGTAAGATAGTAGGGTTATTAAGTTAGTTTGATTAAGATTAATATTTAATAAAATTTCTTTTTTACTTGTTTAAGATTTAATTAATATGAAATCAGCCTTTTAGGATGATAGACTAGTTTTATACAATGGTTAATTACTTTAAATGAATCATTAGTATGAGTTAGTAGTTAAGTTAATTGTATTATGTTATTGGAATATATATTGCTCATGTGTCCAAAGGGGTTAGAGATAAATTGTTTTTTACTAGAGGTAATGTCATTGGTAAAATTTAATTTAATTTTTGATTAGAGGATAATTTAATTGTTTTATTAAAGGTTAATTTAAATTGTTTTTTTGTTAAGGGATTAATGAATTAGGATTGCATGTGTTTTTGTAAAAAGGGAGTAGAATTTAATTAGTCCCTATATTAGTGGATAGTTTAATATATATGTTTAAGTGGGTCGAAGGGTAGTTAAGAAAGGTTATACATATTAATTCTTGAGATTAACTTAGTTCTCTTTTATTAGTTAACTTACGTGTGTGAAATAGTTATATCGGGGTTGTTTATAGGTGTTAGTAGTTAATGTCGAAATAGTAATTGGTACTAGATATAAATGGATTAAGTTGTAATCAAGATTAAGGATTAAATTAATTTTCTAGGTCAACCTAATTCAACACATGATCTTATCAATTTAACTCCCATCACGCTACTACATGGGGTTAAACATAAAACCATAGTTAATTCAACTTGACCCATGAGTTCATGTAACCCGTACAACAAGTTGATGCTCCAACTCTGCATCCGTATATGGTAACCCTAATTCAGTCTATGAATATACCTTGCAACTCAAAGATTAACTTTACCATGTTATCACCTTTCCTCATCACATCCATTGTTAGTTGTATGTACTAGTGTTTTTAAATAAAAAAATTTGTCTATGTATTTTGCCCTAGTTTTGGGCATGACATTTTGGTATCAGAGCCGGGTTTTGCAACACTGGGTGGCTTTGGGTCCAATAATCACTTGAAGGCCTACAATTTTATCTATAAGATTTAGATGAGGTACATAGGAATATTTTAATTAAAGGGTCAATGTGAAATGAAACACATGTCATCGCATAAGATACTCATATAAAATAGTATACTGAACGTACCTAGATAAATAACTTGAGAGGGATATGAAGGGATGATTCTTATTCTTAGTGGGATCCAATCCTTTTTTTTTTTTCTTTTAAGAGGCTTTTAAGAAAATAATATCAGATTACCAACAAATCTCATTGCCTATGACTATAATACGATAGTAAAATGCATATGTAAATAGAGCCACTTTAGTAATAAAATATGGAGGCCCTTATCGTGATACACTTCAAGTTAATACAAACTCGAAGGTAAATATGTTACCCATAAATATTTTGTGTCCTTATACTTTGTTAGGTACTTATGAATTATCAGAAGGTATATGTCAGCTAGGAATCAATGATTTTTTTTTAGTGTATTAAAAAGTAAGTAATATGAATTGTAATTAAACTATGGAAAATCAATGACAATTATAGAGATTAAAATGGGAGAATAGGATAGTATACATTTAATCTAGCATAAATAAATAGACTATTCCATGTTGTCCTAATTGTTAGTGCATTAGTGATGGAGCCTCGATAATGTGATTATTAATAGAAGAATGTAATTTATCTCATAAGAAATTTTACTGTGTAGTTCCTTGTGCCTTGAGAAGTTAGTTCAAAAATTAAATTAGCAAAACCTTCTTGCACTACGATCCACCTCTAAGGAATAAAGATGCAATTAAGTGTGTGTAAATTAAGAGGAGATGTAAAATATCTTTCCACTTTAGTATGAGAACATCATCTAAAAATTAGTTTTGGGCATGACAATTAATTTCCTTAGCCAATTAAATCAAATCAAATCAATTAAATCAAAAATAAACAAATACATGGCTAAGCTAATTAATTAAAAGGAATTAAATAAAATCCTAATTACAACTCCTCACTTGCAAGAGGGAAAGTCAATTCCCTAGCCAATGAGATTTAAATCACTTGGATCACCTCACATGGGTCACCAAAGATTTAATCTCCACCTCTCTTCACAATTCAATCCTAACCTCTCATTCCTCAAATTCTTCTATAAATGGAATGAATTTTGAGCTCAATGGGCCCCTAATTTTAGAATTCATTTGCAAACTTATTTTGCTCATATTCTTAGATATTTATTTATAAATTTTATCTCAAACATTTATCATTGTTGTAATCTTTCAATTGGAGCTCTAAAATGAACGTTGATTGAGCATTTTAGCTTGCATTTAAGTTAAATCTTCCATTATAAGCATGATGTTATCACTAATTTATTCATAATCTTAGGGAAATTATAGCATATTTCATACTCTTCTTAGATAGGGAGCAATATGTCGATTTTGGTGATTGATATGTGTTCTAACTCTTATATTTCATATTATTTCACCAATTCAATGACATATTGAAGTGTTGTATTGCAGCTTGCAGATCCAAAAAATACACACATAGAAACAACCATCCTTCCAAGGGAGAGAATTGGAGAAAATTTAACACTGCATATCTATTCAGAAAAGGGAGAAGAGATTCTACAAAAAAGGGAGAGACAAAAGTAGAAGACATAATTGCTACACCTATCCATTGAATAGAATTAAGAAATCACTTTGCAAGAATCAAATCTAAGCTAGAAGAGCTTACCGAGAGTCAAATATTTGAATTGGTTATAGAACAATAAGTTTGGTATGTTATGGAATATTTTATATTGTGTTGATAGTATGTTGCCATCAATGCCAAAGGGAGAGATTGATGAACTATAACTAATTGAATTCTTGAAGATGATAAGTTGATGATCACCGAGCTACGAAAAGTAAATGCAAGACATTAAATCAATTAATGTATTGTATTGTCATTGATGTCAACTTAATATGTTATGATTTCTCATACACATATTGTCATAACACTTGAAGATCTAAAGAGACAAAGTGTTTGTCATTGGTAAATATATACACCGAGTGACAGTGTTACCCGAGAATAGTGAACCCTGAGAAGCTCACAGTGTTGCCCAATGGACAGACAACATCGACAGATAGTGTTACCCAAGACCCATAGTGGTAATCGAGGACAGTGTTACCCAAGATCAGTAGTACCCAAGAAAGTGTTACCGAGAAAACTACGAGTTGATAACCGAAATCAACTAGAGTTAGAAAATGACAAAAATACTTAGCTGGAAAAGCTATATTTAGAGTTAACTAGTTGATTGCTTTATTTTTATCGACCAGTTGAACTAAGGATAAGAAGAAGATTTAAAGCTAGTTTTATTCACAGTTGTTAAGGAGAAATCTATGAAATAAAACAAAAGCAAAGTTTTAAAGATTAAAGCAATGCATTGTGGGATTTGTGGATCAAGAAGCAATCTACGTCAAGAACAAGAAAGACAGAGAGATTGAATGGTGAAATAATATCTATATAAAGAGACAAGGAATTCATTATGAAGAGAGGAACTATGAACATAATTCTGGTGAAGATAGAAGTCTTCATGCAGATTTGATCATACAAGCTAAAGAACAGAGCCAAATAATTCTGCAGACACAGAGCAATAGAAGTAAGAGCATTCACCGAGAAGAAAGAAGAAAGAAGAAAGAAGGGGAGAAAAGGAATTGAAGATAACATTGATCAGAGAGGTATTATTAACTAATAATAGATCTAAAAATTTGCAAGTTAAAGTTGTACTATTGAACAGATCATTTATTGTTTCAGTTTAGCCATTGATTCAAAAAATCTCTTAACCGAGTGGGATTTAACCATCCTTATTATATTGAGATACTCAAGAGTATCAAAAGGTTTTCATGTTGATAGCATAGTGAATGCTAGGTCAAATGATAAACTATTAGTTTTGAATCCTCTAACAAGGTTGTACTTAATAGTGTGTTTGTAATCTTTAACAGGGTTGGCTCTTCACCGAGCTCACTTCAGAAGAGTGAAAATTTTGGGTTACCGGTCCCAAGTGGTTTTTCCCTTAAAAGGTTTTCCATGTTAAAATTCATGTTTCAAATGTGTATATGGTTCATTTCTTTGATGCTTTTCTTTACACATTACTAAAATAGGATTGGTCGGTAAACACTAAGTTTAATTACTGGTACTCGGTAAAGGCTAGAAAAAGATAAACAGTAAATTCACCGAGCAGTATATATATGTTAGAATTACATAAGGCATACATCTTGAAGGACTGAAAGATAACTAGAGGATATTATATTTTTCATATAAGATATGGATCTTGACTATTCTCTTAGATGAGAAAAAATCGTTGATATAGATTGATGAACTTTGAGATAAAGGGGTCAAGATAATCTAGTCTAAACTTTTGAACTAACAGTGTTTAAACAATAATAATGCTATCAAAGAGGAATGATCTTTAATGTTTAGAGATTCACACAATATCCTTGAATTTTTCCTAGGATGTAGACACTGATCTTTCACACAAAATGGGGAATCTTTCCAAGGTTTTCAGGTAAAAATAGATGTTCAGATCTCTTGGTCAAGTGCGGAAAACTTCTACCGATTGCAGAAAAGTGATAGGTCAACTGCAGCAAATGATCACTGATTGCGGTAATAAAAGGATTATATATAGAAATAAAGGGATTGATTGCAGTAATACTCCATAAATTGTGGCAAGATGTGGGTAATTGTAGAAAAAGGAGATAGACTAAAAAAGATCTCAAATTTGGTGAATCTGTCTAATAAAAAGTGATTTCTGGAACAAGGGTTCTGATTGTATAATAGGTTTGTTGTTGACACCCTAGACTTGAACACATTGGACTTGTTTTGATAGTTTTTGATGTTGGTTTTTAATTTTTTGAAATTGATCACACAACAAGCACAATGTACAATATGTTTTTTAAATCTAACCTAGGTTTTGAGACAAGGATAAACAAATTAATCTAGGTCAAATTTGGCTTCAAGATACAATATTATAGGCCCAATGCTTGGATTTTCATTAGCTCACACAAAAATCATCACACTACTAGGACACGAAGGTCCACAACGTAGGTGCCTGTGGTTTTTTCATTGCCAGATATTATTTTTGATTAAGGTAAATACAGGTTTTGAAAGGACCCCGAAACCCTGTACAAAGTTTTCACTAAAGATATTAAAAAATCCTTCTATAACAAGATGGATCTAGACCACAGTGAGGGTTTTACAATTGGATCCCACAACCAAAATGGAACAAATAATGAAACAAGATTAATGCCAACCCATACTAAAGACAAAACCAATACTACTGTTTATCTTTAGCACCCTTCTGGTGGGAACAAAGAATCATATCAAAAGAGGAGGGCATCTTAAAATATTTTCCTTTAACAGTTATCCAGCCCTCTTCAGCTCTAGCTGCCTCATCCTTCCTCCACATAGATTCATTAGCCAAACTAGAGCAAACCAAACTACCGACAGAGGTAGACAAAATACAAGTAGAACCTTCAGGAGGATCATCCGTAGAGCCAGTAGAAGCCACTACTTGTGTAATACCAGGGGAATCCAGAGACACTGCATCCCCCACCAAGCTAAGAAGTAGAACAACAGGGGAGGAAATCACAGGAGAGCACTTAGGATCCCCCACCAAACCAGCATGGGGAGGAGAAGGGACCTGCGCAACCACCTGAGAAATTTTTTTTGGCAAAACAAGCTTCTTCTCTACCAATTAATGTTGAGCAAACGCACAATTCCACCAAGAAGCCGTAGTTTTCTTTTTACCCAATCCACAATGAGCAGCCAGATGCCCAGTTTTAAAGCACCTTCTACATCTGAAGGGAATCCCTTCATAATCTAGAGACTAAATCCATTTTCCTTTAGAGGAATTGATCCCTATCTTTGCAGGAAGGCCCTTAGAAGGATCAATGTCAACAAGAATGTGAGCATAAGTAGAGAAGAGAATATCTAATGAATCACCATCCACCAGTAAGAACTCCCCAAGAGCTTTACCAATCCCCTCAAATAGAGAATTGATCCAAAGATGTAGAGGAAGATTAGGAAGACAAACCCAAATGGGGAACTGGATGAAAGATTTTGACATGGGGTCAAAATCAATATGTCAGGGCTTAACCATGAGAATAAATATTTCCTCCTAGCTGAAAAAGTGTTTACACAGTGTACTGTTTCTATCCACAACATCTTTGAATTTTTCCATTACAAATCCCTTAGCCAAGGGATAGATGTGCACAGTACCCTTAAGGATAGGCTCCCAATGAGTAGAAATCCACTCATGAAGTTTTGAGAGACTTGGCCAGAACCCTTTGAACTTGAAAATCAAAGCATGTTTAGAAAAAAATAGAGATATTATGGGCAATGGCCTCCTCCACATCCTCATCATTGCCAGATATTGTTGTCGTGCTAGTGAAGATCTCTTTCACTACCACAATATCCTGGAAAACATATGTTGGGGATCTTGGGGGGAAATTTTGCAACCCCTTGCACTATAATAAGGTACTTATTTGGAGGTGAAACAAGTAGGTCTTTATTTAACAAGGTTGTAGTAGGGTCCTTGAAGTCTATCCAATGGGTTTGTACGTGTGTGAATCATTTAAGAGCCTAGTTGACCATGCTGGCTACTTAGGGACATTCACCCGATCTAGGCTTCATCAACACACCTCGCTTGAGATTAGCTAGATATAAAATAGAGCTTTGTCTTGTGTCTTTTTTATATACCGATCAAAAGGATTACTGGTTTAAGTTCATTCTCTGAGGAAGAAGTGCATTCCCCAGACAGGCCTTTCTAAAAAAGTATAAATGTTTTTAATCTAACAGATTTGTGAAAGTGCACCAATGACCCAGGACACAGGGTTAATCAATTAAACACCAAAATTCCAAGTGTGAACTAAGCTAATCACCCATACAAGCACAAGTGTTCAATTTTAGAGCTCAAAGTAGGTGATGATTTGCTTGTTCAATTTTAATGCCCCAAATTCAAATATTTTTTTGCCTTTGTTCAATTTTTAACCACCATGTCAATTTTAAGCACCAAATTGGAAAAGTGAGGTTCAATATGTTTGGATGCAATATTATTTTTAAGCACAAAAACACAAGTGAATGAATTTTAGGTTGCTTTGTTAGATTTTTTTCCATGCCACAAGCTGAAATGACAAATAAGTACCAAAGAAAATCTTGCAATCCAAACATATGAAATTGAGAAATGCTTGATAAAACACCTTTAATACTCATAGTTTCCCAATTTTGTCTGTCCCTGGTGTTTTGATTCTGCACAAAAATGAGAAAAAATCATATTTTTACAGAGAATAATAAATTTTAAGAAATTGAAAAACAATTCCTGTAAATTGTGGTAACGTTTTGGAAATTACGGTAAAATTATGTCAGATGCAGCAAAGTTTTAGTGATTGCGGCATAGATAGGTCAATTACGGTAAAATTCTCTCAATTGCAGCAATATGCTATCAATTGTGACACATATAGGTCAATTGCAAAAAAGTACCAGAAATAGATAATAAAAAAAGATAGAAAATATTTGCGAAACCCTCAACTTGATTGCGGCATTAAACCAGTCGATTGCGGCAGATTTTCATCAATTGCGGAGAAATACCAGTGACTATGAAATTACAATGATATCAAAAAATTAACAAAAAAGAAAATTTGTGGCCATACAGACGAGGACAAAAATTCCTATTTTTTGTCTTCAAGCGATTCTTGGGTTGTTTGATTCACGTCAGGTTCACTAAAATGTGTAGGTTGTGTTATGTACACTCAACAACGAGGGTTAGTAGCACCAATTTTCAATGAAATAAATTAATCAAACTCCTAAGAATGAAACTACGAACAATAAAATGACAAGCAATCAAGGAGGAATACAAATGAATGCAAACCAACAAAGCTCAAATCTTCTATTGTCTCTCTCTACTCCTTCTGAAACATTATGTGTGGTGCTCAGTATTGGTAGCGATAGCGTCTATGACTTGGGAGTGTCGAGAAATGATATTGATTATGATCACAAGAATTCTTTGAATGCTTCTAGCAAGAATCCTCTAGAGTAAGGGCACACAAAAGCTTGAAATCCTGGATCCTTCAAATGGTTATGAATGGTTGATTATATAGAATATGGAAATGATATGAATGGTTGAGATCAATCCCATAGATTAGAGGTTGAACGTTTGAAATCAATCCCAGAGATTAGAGGTTGAACGGTTGAGATCAAAGGGAACTGGAGAAGCCATTAGTAAAATCCACCTCCACAACTTGGAGAGAGGAGATAAAGTTTGGTTAACTAAATAGTTGATTATGTGTTACCTGTTGGTGCTCAAAAATGATGGACCATTTTGAGGCCAACTGACAGGCACACAATAGTGCCTCTGCAATTTTGGCTTGATGGAGCCAAGGCTGGTAGGCCTAAATTCACAAGTGCCCTATGCTGCACAAACGCATGCACAGACGAACATTCCTTCCAAAGGGGTAAACAATCCTTGGAGGAAAAATAATACTAACTCCTAAATAGTTGTATTTGGTATGAAATCTAAACTAAGACTACTACTAAAACCTAATATGAATGCTTTGTAAAAAAGAAATCAGGATTAAAATGTAAACTACAAGATATAACCAAATAACAATTTCAAACGAAATGAGATCAGTGCTTTAATGCAAATTATGGTATAGAGTCAGATATTTCCAATCTTACGTATAATTAGAGACAGTTTTAAGGAAACTTACTTCTATAAAGCAAGACTATCATCCTACAGGCTTCCGCTTGATTTATAATTCAAAATAATTTACACAATTAATCCAATCAAGTTTCAAATTAAGAGACCGACAAGAACAATTGTAAGTTCACAGACTATACAATTGATATTCGAATTGCGTATTTTAACTTTAAATCAATAAATCAGGGAATAGAACACAGTAGAACACCCTAAATTACAAGAGTATCTGAAAAACTAACTAAAAATAAATGATATATAACCTCAAAAAACATAGAAACAACTTATCTGACATAACATTTGAAAAATTGCGTATGAGGCTCAAATCTGTGGTTCAGGAGAGTTTCCCCAATTGTGTCGTGTCCCAAAAA
>MU225952.1:497348-510437 GCA_018584345.1 Thuja plicata | reverse complement strand
AGATTTCTAGGCAGGACAAAATGCAGACATTTCATGAACAACCAACTTTGGGAAGTATGAAAACTTATCAAACGGATTCATAATGACCTGAGGTTTAAAACATAAGCTCTCTGATATGCATGCTAAAAATTTCCAAAGTGGAAAACTATGAAACTCAACAGGGTGTAAGATACTCAGAGGCAAAGTAGGCTCCGGACAACAAATTGACACTTAGGAATATGCAGAATTAGGTGACCCCCTCAAAATGAGTACTCCATAAACATGTCAGAACTGAAACTCAAGAGCTGGGACCCACTGCATACATCAAATAAAAGGCATTAAAGCCTCTTCCAAATTTGTAACTCATAAAAATCATCCGGACATCTTTCTCAATCACTCCAACTGAGTCCTATTACACCATTTTTTAAGGGTACTGACTTGTGCTCAACTGAAAATTTTAACATGGTCACTCCAAATTTGTTCCAAATTTAGGAGTACCAATACTTGTCCTCCAATGGGGAAAGAAGCTAGATCTATCTAGGAGAAAACCTTGAATACTTGAGAAGAATGATAGAAGCTTGGAATTGAAGGATTGATAGATCTTGAACTTGAATTGGTTTCTTGCACTTGAATGCTAGATCACTTATTGATAATCTTGGATGCTTTATTATAGATCATGGATTCTAAAATGAGGAGAGATATGGTGTTTATATGAATCTCACTATATTTTAGGGATTAAAACTCAAGCAAGACAACTGTAAATAAAAATCCCCTGCCTAAACACTAAGATAGGTCCCCAGTTCAAATTTTAGCCAAAATGTCAAGGAACACAATGCTTGAAACATTGTATTCCCAGGAACAAAACATTTGCAACATTGTGTTCATAGGAACAAAATGTTTGAAACATTTTGTTCCACCCAATTAGGGCCCAAATCAAAACCATGGGTCCCAGGTAATGAGATGATGTGAGATTACAATCAAAAATTGATTTTGAAGTCGAAAGAGAATAAAAAGACCACAAATGGTAATATAGGGCCTAAGAGATCAAATGAATCACTTGATTGGAGGAAAAATGAAGGAGCACACCTAGAACTAAGGGATAATCTTAATTTTATACAAAATTAAAATGGAAGATGACCCATATTTGAATTTAGGTGTCCATTAAGTGTCATATGAGGTCCTTCCATAGAAAACACACTAAGGTGACTGGTAAATAATCCAGAATTGTAATTTAATTAGGTGCTTAAAATTTAGGATGGTACATTTAGGTCCCACTTTAGCAAGAGTATTAAGCAACCTCATGCTCATGATAAAGGAAGATGAGAGAGAAGGAAAAGAGGAAGAAATGAGAGAGAGAAGACCATGGGTGAATTGTAAAGAGATAAGACATCACTAAATTTAAGGATGAAAATCCCCAAAGAAAGGATCTCAACTCAGGGATACATGTATAAGGGCACAAAAAATTAAAACAAACAAAAAAACAAACAAAAAAGGTTAGTACTAAAAACAAAACTCCAAATAAACTAGTAGAAGAGACCTCAATTGAGAAATGTCCCAACCACTAATATTATGTTTGGAAAGCTATTGAAAGAGCATAAATGAACACATGGAAAGGGAAAGATAATTCACAAAGGATGAGAATCCATGGTCTAACCCACTAGCATAGCTATGAGAGAATGGAAAGAAAGAGAGAGACCATGAATCCAATGATCTAGCAAGTTGTTTTATGCTAGGTGATTCATAGGAGAAGAAGAGGAGGAAAAAGTATAAAGTCTAGAAAGTTGTGTTATGATAGTTAAACTCATCCCAAAGAAAGAGGGAATGAGAATTAAATGTCTATAAAGTTGTGTTATGCTATTCAATTCTACATTGAAAATTTGAGCACAGGGGCATCTTATAAAATTATTGCACTTAGGGGCATCTTTGAAAATTTTGCACTTAGTGATGACTTTAAATATTTTGCACTCAAGGGAAGATTTAAAAAGTGTTGTACATAGGAGAAAATTGTGAGATTAGTCTTAAGGAAATAACTATCTCCATAAGGATATAAAAATGTGATCAATCCTAAGGAAAGCATTGTCTCCTTGGGGATCAAATTAAAGTGACCAGTCTTAAGGAAAGCGGTCTCCTTAGGGATTAATAAACAAAAATATACATAATGTACAATGGAGGCCACACACATGCCTCCTCCTTATGATGATGACATAGGATAATGGTGGCATCATAAGGAAAAGAGAACAATGATACCTACTTCCAATCAACTAGGAGATACTTTTAAATCAATAATGTATGCCATAACTTTAGCAAAGAGTTAAAACCCTTGTTTTCAAAGGAAAATAGATAATCATGAAAGAATATCTTGCAGGTAGTAAGAGACCCTTGGAAGGAAGAGATCTTGGTTGTAAGACATCTAACTTCAAGAGGATTTCTTGAAAAAAGATAACATCTTCAAGACAAAGAGGTAAGGAGAACAAGAATGCCCCATTTTATCCCCCATCAATAGGTGAAAATGGATTCTTGATGAAGGATAACACACTTTAATCCCCCAGGTAAGGGAATTTGTATAGGATGAACATGATTTTTCAAATAAGGAATATGTTGTGATTAAGGATGCACAACTCTTGTATAAGAGAGAATCCCAAATAATAACAAGCAATTCTATATATGAAAGGAATGTCGCATGGTAAACAAATACCACTATACTAAAGAAAGTGGATCCTTAGATAGAAAAGGAAAAAATGAAACCTTTTCCCATAAGGGTGAAAGCAAGTAAAATTATTGTACATTATATACCCTAAGTGAAATATCTTTCAGAATAAACATTCACTTTTCAAACAAAGGAAATATTTCCAATAGGAATGTAAGACAAACACATTTATGCAAGAAAAGACACCATGTATATAAAAGAAGCAAGTCCACAAAGAGATAATGAATTTATTATAAAGGAACATCAAACATTCCCTAAATGGAAGAGCATCCATGATAAACATACCCTTTGAAGCATGAAAAAGATCAAAGATGGAAAGTGCCTTGCATGAAACAAAGAATCTCATGCTAGAAATGATGTACAACCATACGAAAATATAAACCCATAAAAAGACAATGAAGAGATATGGAAGGATGCCACATTATGCAAACTTAATTAAAGAATAAATTATACAAAATATATAATTCCAAGAAAGGAAGAGGTTGTAAAGAAGGATATCAATCCTATATAGAGGAAGATCCTCAACAAGAAAGTCCATGTATGGAAGGACATCAAAATATAAGAGATTTAGCCAACAAAGAGAAAATAGATCCTTGAATAAGAGGATGAATAAGAGAGAAAGACCTTACCCCCCAAGTAAAATAACAATGGAAAATACCTATTATGTTGTTCAAAAAATGAACATCATGCAACACCAAGAGGCCCCTAGTGTAGTAGGCTACTAAGATTACATGAAAAAGAACAACATAATAGGAAAAATAAGTGCTAAGGTATGTTTGTGATATTAAGAAAATGTATAAGTTTTGTTGTTAGTGAAATAAGATATCAATCTACTAAATCTTGAACAGATTGTCTAAATTCAACACAATCAACATGATAATGTTTATTTCTATGTGTAATCGGGTATAATAGAATCCTGCAATAACACTTAAATCTCAACCACAAAGCAATTGTTAAAGAAATTAGTAATACCAATACTCAAGAAAGGATGTAAGACAAATAATAAGCATAAACAATGATTAATATGAAATTAATATAAGAAGATGAATATGTAAACCGCAAAATCCTTCCTTGGTGTTCTCCTTCTTTATGCAATGTGGGCTTTCAGAAAAGAGAGCTCGATTGTATGCCAGCATAAGAATTCAAAGCAATTGTGGTTACAAAAATCAAAGGTTTGGCCTCCTATTTATAATATTTTAGGGGTTTCAACCAAGAATCCATGATTGAATGACTGATTGGTTATGATTGAGGAGTTGAACTCAGAGTGAGTAGGATTTCAACTCTACCTGTCTGTCATGATTAGGGGATTGATTGACATGTCAGCAAATAGATTGGAGAGATGACTTGAATAGACTGGCGAGTTAACAAATGGTATGGATGAGTTAACTGATTGCATGGATTAGAAGACTAAATTGACTGGAAACTTAATTGATTGCTGGGGGAGGAATTAACAATGTGGATTGAATAGTTAGGAGAGAGAATTATGGAGGAAGGAATTGTGATTGAGAAGCTAACTCAAAGTGAGTGTGAGTTAGGAATTTAGGAGGATAATTATGATTTAAATAAAAAATAAATTATTTATTTTCACATGTGGGGATATTTTTTAAATAAATAATTATTTATTTATGAGAGGAGTTATTAGTTTAATTAAATAAATATAATTTATTTAATCATGAGAGAGGAATTATTAGCTTAATTAAATAAATATAATTTATTTAATCACAAGAGGGGGATAATTAGTTTAATTAATTAAATATAATTTATTTAATCATGAGAGGGGAATAATTAGTTTAATTAATTAAATATAATCTATTTAATCATGAGAGGAGAATAATTAAATAATGTTTAATTATTTAATTATTTTGTAGACGAATAGGTGATGAAATATTGATTAGACGTTGAATAATTATAGTAATTAATTAAAACTAATTAATTATGAAATTAAAGGGAAATGATGATTTTGATCTTAGAATATGGTAGAAAGACACAATTTATTAAATAATAAAGATTATTAAATAAATTAAAGAGGAATATTAGTAATGTCATTGCATTAGAGCAATAGGCCATTTAAGTGTCTACAATTTTCCCCTCTTTGATACAATGTATTTTAGGCATTTTTTCAAAGAATAATTTGATAAAAATAATTCCCCATTATGCCCTGTTGGGTATATTTCTAGTTTTCTGAGTCTTGCTAAAAAATTTGGTTCTCAGTTTCGGTGTGTGCCTTAAAATGTCAAGGTCTGTTCCAGTGTATCATCAAATTTTCATGCAAGTATATGTTTCCAAGAATGAAGTGAAAAATGGTTAAATACCCTAAGCCCTAGGTCATTTGTGTCTTTTCCGTGCAAAAAACCTAGTCTTTCATGACCCTATTCTAATTTGAAGTTACTTTTATCGAGTAAATTAAGTTATATTAAGTCATGTGTATTTTAGTCATTTTCCTTTATCTCTCAATCTCGCGATCATAAATGAATATTCTTTATGATCTAGCAACTTGGCACAAACCTTTTATCTCTTAGTCTTGAGAAAAAGAGAATATGCTCTTATGCATTCAGAGATTAAGCGCAGGCGGTTGATCTTGATCTCATCATGTGGTTGGTGCATGATTTCCAGATAAATATGAAGTTGGCTTAAATATTTAGAGACTTAGTGATTACCTTGGATGCATATTTAATCATGTGGCTAGCGCTAGATCTCATGATTCAACTTCAGTTATAAGAAATCTTCAGCAATTCAGAGATAGCTTAGTCGTGTGATCTTGTAATATAAGCCGAGGTCAAGACAGAGTTCACTTTATGCTTTGTCGCATGATCTATAGATGAAATCAGAGTTAAGTGAAAGATTGTGAGATTCAGTGAGAATCTGTGATCTTTTCCCAGATGATTGGCTGGCGTGTGATCTCCAAACAAATGCCAAGGTCCACCTTTTATTCAGCGATTAAGCGATAGTCGTAGATCTTGTTATATCTTTCACTTGATCGTGTGGTCTATGTGTGATCTCCCAATTAACTCATGAGTTAGTGAATCTTCCAGAGACTTGGAGATAAAGCATGTCATGTAATATCCAGATAAACCTATGGTTGAGGCTAAGTCAAGTAAATTTTATTCTGAGATTCAGAGATAGCTTAGTCATGTGATCTCATAATGAAAGTGTGTTTAAGTAGATAGTCTCAAGATTCATCACAGGTCATTTGATCAAAGAAGAATCAAGGGTTACCATGTAATCTCAGGAAGAATTGATAAATTACAAAAATATTGTGAGACTTAGCGTTGATCGTTGATCCAGAAAACATCTGAGGGCTAGCGCATGATCTCCAAATTAAACCCGAGTTAGAAGAATTCTACAGCAACTTAGAGATTCTTTTAGTCATTGAATCTTTAGAAGAACCATGGTCAGTTGTGGTTAAGTCAGATCCAAGTCAATTTTTCCATGAGTAAATCTAGACCGTTGATCAAGACAGAGATGTGTGTCTGGAGCTAAATCGCTAGAAGAGGTCAAAAAGTCACGAGTTATTTAGTGATCAAGAGGTAATGGCTAAGATGCAGTCACATGTATAATTGGCTAAGAGATCTGTGGTATTCATGAAGTCTCTGAATAAACCCAAGGTTAGACATATTTTTTAGTGATTCAAAGATAGCCTTTATCTTTGAATCTCCATCCTTAACTAGATTTAGTCTGAGCAATGTGATATTGTGAGATAGCCTTTAGTTGTGTGATCTCATAACAAATTGGAGTTAAGTCCAAAGATTGCGAGATTTAACATAGGTCATAGATTAAAAGGAAGATCAAGGGTAGTCACATAATCTCCAAATAGAATAAGCAAGTACAAAATGATTCAGAGACTCAACATAAGGCATAGATCAAGATCTCATTGTACGGTCTGCACATGATCTCAGAATAAACTCAAGGTAAATAAAAACATTCAACAAATTAGAGTATTCTCACTCGCATGATCTCCAAATGACTTAAGGTTAAGTTAAAGTAAAGGCTGAGTTGATAAGGAAGATTTGAACTGTTGATGTGTCTTAAATATAGTGGTGTGCACATGATCTCAAAATAGATCCATGGTTAATTGAAATGTTCAGTGGTTTAGAGACTTAGTTAGTCATTGAATCTCTAGACAAACTTAGAGTTAAAATAGGGTTGTCTATTTGCCTTGTCACGTGAACTCTAAACAAACCTGAAGTTAAGATAAAATCTCAGTGACTCAGTGAGGATCATAGATCTTATTTTAGATCAATGGCTAGTGCTAGATCTCCAGATGAAACTTGGGTTAAGAGAAATATTTAGTGACTTAGAGATCTTTCATTTGTTGAATCTCTAGATGTTATCATGGTTAAAGAAGAAGCCTAGTAGAGTTTATTCAGCAATTCAGAGATAAGAGGAAAAGATTTCTCAGTGTTAAGAAGTAAATCAAAGATGGGGTAAATTTAAAATGATTGGCCAATGCATAATCTCATAATATAATTAGGGTTAAGCAAATCATCTAGCGACTTAGAGATAACCATTTATGAGGAAGAAGATCATGTGGCTGGCGCTAGATCTTGTAATGTAAGCTGAGTCATAGAAAACTCTCAATCTCTTGGAGATAAAGTAGTCATGTGATCACAAGATAAATTGTGGTCTAATTATGGTAAGATCTTAACAATTTTTTCTCACACCATGTCAAGGAAATATTATGAAAAGCCAAGGTTAACAAAGACAAAATATTCTGACAGAGTACAAGTAATCTATTGAGCTATGAAAAAACAAGGAAAAATGGCCAATCAGATAGCGTGTCAAGCCTTTTTTCTTATAATAAGGTTTTAAAACTAAAAAAGAACTCATGACTGCTCCAACTAGGCTATTCAAATTTGATTTCCTATCAACTTCAAGCGCCATGGCTAGGAAAGAATTGATGTCAAGACACGCAGTGTTATTGCAGAAGTGATTGAAAAATGGTTTCCAAGTTCTTGACTAGACAGGTGCATTTAATTTTCAATGATAAATAGATGCATCATTTGTACATTTCTTATTACCAAAGTTTTCTGAGTACAGAGAAGAGAATTTGATAAAGTTTTCAGAGTTTTTAAAGCAAAGAATTTTCTTAAGTTTCAAAGAAAATTGTGAGAAGAATCTTGTGTCTGAGTGAATAATTTTTCAGAAGAATCAGCGAAGATGAGTCAAGCTAGACAAGGTAGGGCCTCAACCAGTGGAGGAAGTAAATATGCAGAGGATGAGCAGAAAGGGAAGGGGAACTTCTCATATGAGTTTGTTTCTTTGCTACCAGGAATGAACCAAAATAAAAAGGTAGATGATGAATCCTTTTCTGATGCTATGTCAAATTGTAGAGTTCCCATTACTCTTGGGTGCTCTAGCTTTCATTTATTGAATTATTTCTATAGAAACATGGATAGACAGATTCCTATCTCAAACCCTTGGACATTAGGTATTTCAAAGTTAATTGTCCATGATGTCTTCGTAGATGTTGACCTATTGATAACCACAGCCACAAGATATGATTCTACTTCCAAAAAAATAAGGAAATGCGATTAAATAGCATTAGTAACCTTAGATAGGGAATATTTCATGAAAGCCTTTGGAATTTACCATGCCTCTACTATAGAGATTGACCTAAAAAAATTGCAGGCCAGATTCACCAGAGAGGTCAACATTGTTAGCAAATTGGTCCAGACTCATGTGCCAAGGTCTAATAGGAATTATGTGGCCCCATTTCCTACTTCAAAGGGTGCACCCTATGAGTTTAAAGACTTATGTTTTTATATGAAGTATATAGCCTATGGATTGTGTAGGGTTCTAGTCATGGATGGTCATATTGAGAAGCTACCTACACAGCTGCTCATGATTATCCTAGACATTCAGAAATCCTAATCCAACACTGATTTTGACTACATCCAGTATGTCATCGACAGAATGCATGAGGGCCTAATCAACATTTAGAAGAGGGTTGACCCTAAGTTCATTAATTATTCTCTTCTAATGCACTTGATTCTATATTTCAATGTTGACAACATGAACATAGAGTTTCTAAGACCAAGAACTCAATTCCAAGGCCAACCAAACCCCATACAGTTGTGGATTAGGGTTTGGAATTATACTTCTAATGAAAATGAATTTTTTGGATTTGAGAACTGGATAGTACATCCACTTCTACAAATAATGGACCTAAATGTAACTAGGATACCAATCAGAACACTTCAACTTCTGAGGCCTTGCCAACATGTAGATAAATTGCTAGGAGATGACAATTGGGGTGACTTCTATTGTGAGAATATTTTAACCATAATTAGGGTTTATGGATGCTCCCAACCCCCACACATAATTCCTAAGTATGTACCTCCAAGAGTGGCTATGATAGAATTCATCTCGCAATTAATGTGGATAGACAAGGAGCACCTGGCTCCTCATAGAAAAGGCACCTTCACACCTAGACAATTCAAAGTGGCTAACTTTACAATTGGGAAAAGGGCCATGGATGTAGTGAATAAGTGGTTAGGCTAGTATAGGATGAGCATGGCCTTGTATATGTATGTAGATCCAAATGGTTTCATTGAGAAAGCAAATAAGTTGCTAACCCTAAGCATCACTATTATCAAACAACATGAAGAGTTGAGGAAGACCTTCTCAGAAACACCTTGGAAGATGAGGAAGCAACAAGAAGAGATGCATAATATCAATATTTGATAGGCTTGGAGCAACAGATGAAGAAGGCATGGATTCCATTCAGAGGTTTCTTCCCAGGAGTGCCTTATCTAGAGAGACTCACAAAGATTATTGAGTCTTATCATACTTTGTACAACCAATTAGAGGGTCTGATTGAGGTCGAGAAAAGAGGTCCTGAAAAACACTCATCATCAGAGTATGAAGAGGATAGTGAGGGAGGATACTCATTTCATAGTCCTCCTCCCATGGATCAGCCACCTACAATAGAGCATATCATAGAAGTGGGTCTTATAGAGGTACCTAATGCTGAGGTGACTAATGAGCCCCCAAGGAAAAAACAAAGAGTAAAACAAGGGGATCCATCTCAAGTTGAGACCCAAGGAAAAAATAAGGAAAAAGTGAGTACCTTGATCATTGGTGATAGGGAGTATCACCACTAGCTTAGGAAAAATCTTAGGGAAGGAAAGAAGAAAGAAAAGGATATACAAGAAGAATTGGAGCTACCCCTCAAATTATGTCAAGATGAGAGAGAACTCCATCAAGAAGAATTCTTGAGTGATGATGCTTTCATCAAAAAGAGGAATTCAAAAACTTCTAGATATGGAGGAAGTAGCAAGAAGTAGGAGCACAGTTGCAGTTGACAGGAGGAGATGTTGTGTAGAGTGAAGCCTTACAAGCTTTAAAGGCCTATGATCTAGAGAATGATAAAATAACCCCTGAAGAGGTGAGATAGTTAGTTAAATCCAATGGGATGTTGCTTGTCCCTGGGTGGGATTTGGCCTCTTCTTTCATCATTGATCAAATTAGAAAGAAACCAAATCCTAGCTTGTCCTCTAAAACACAAATTGGGGAGATGATTAGGGGGTGTGGCTATGATCCAAGATCTTAGACACTAGCCATGTGGTCTATGGCACCAAGGAAAAAAAAATCCTTCCTTGGTCAGTGTAGAAGAGAAGATGGATGGTGATAAGATCATTTGGATAGTGTAAAATACTGTTGATTTAGAAATATCCCAGGCTATCACCCACTTCACCCATTTGAATCAAGAAAAGACATAGAAACTCTTTGCAAAGAATACAAAATTATTTGATGAGTTTGTTGTTGTGATAAAGGATAGGGAAAGGTGCTTGATTCAAATAAAGTCACTAAAAGGGAAAGTGGAGGAATTAAATAAGAAGTTAGAAGAGGCTCTCAAAGCTCTCCCCACTCCACCAAAGGAAGTTGTGTCTATTCAAACAGAGACTATAGAGGACTTCCCTTAAGAAATAGGGAAGACAAGCCCATATCAAAATGAAGTGGCTTAAATTCCCTATTGAACATCTTGCAGCTCATGATAGGTATCATGAAGGGAAAGGTAGACTTGGTAAATAAGGCCTATAGAAAGCCACCTAGCCTAGAAATAGAGGTGAAAGGAAACATTGCAACCTTGGATCCATACTTTGGCACTTGGTTAAGTAGGGGATCATTGTTTGAGAGATTACAAGCCTTGCAGCCACATTGGACAGATCTCCAATAGATATTTTATCAAGTGGGAGAAATGATTGAGTAGATTGGCACAACACTATCATTCTTCAAGGGAAAGGCCAATCAAATACAGGAAAGGGTCAGTGTGTTTGGCCCAAATTTTAACAGATTTATTCCTCCAGTCAAGGGAGAAGATGATAAGATAAAGTCAGTGGAAGAATGGAAAAATTATTTTGACAATCTACTACCTAGTAAAGAGGCATTCATAATAGATGGAAGTGTCCTCAACATGGACATATTTAATAAAACCTTGGACAAAGCATTTAAAGTAGAAACAGACTTTGTGAAGTTTGTTACAGATGTCAAGGTCATAATTGATGCCAAATGGGAGAGGTAAAAAGTATAGTTATAGAGCATTAAAAATTTTAATTGGCCTTGAGAGGTTGAAGTTACATAGTGGGACAACATCACCAAGCCCAAGAAAAAGAAACCAGCAACTATCGACATGGATGTGATGGATGAGGAGTAAAGTGGCACTTGACACTTGATCAATGAGCACAACGAGGGTAATCATCAGCAAGACTAGTGTATGTTATACTGTATTGGTGGTCACTAGGTCTCACAACAACCTCAAGAGGTTACCTAAAACATCTGCAAACAAAGGTGCCAACTGCCAAGGATTTGGAATTATTTCAAATCAGCTACTCAAGTGTTTTTCTCCACCGACTGAAGATGTAACTGTATTTTGTCTTATAGAAATTTTTAGGTTTAGCCTAGCCATCTGAAGCTTGTTTCATCCTTTCTCTCTAAGGATTCCAAGATGGCTAGTGCTCTCTATACATAGCAAGTTGTAAGATATTGTAAAGGATGGTGAATTTAAAACTGTGAGGCAAACTTCTAAATTTTGTCTAGTTTCAAGCTTTTGTCTCTCTGAATGCAATGAAATAGAAGTATATTAATAAAATACAATGGATTTTTGCTGTTTCACATTAATGATGTCTTCTTGTGTTTATGTTTATGCTCTTTTATGTTTAATCTGTAAGGCATTTTAAATGTACTGGTTATAAGGTAATTGTGCGATTATTTGTAAGTTTCTTTCAAGGAGGGAGTAAATCTTATGAGTAGTTCCAGAGGGCTAGATATTTGTGTAGGAATTTGATACATGGGTGTGGTAATGAGAAGGTGGTTTGTAAGGCACTCCATCTGAGTTTCATGTGTGTTTTAATTAATTAATTTTGTATGAATGTATATCTCATTTCACTCTTTGCCCTGGATTAGGCACTGGTCTAGGTTTTGATAAGTAGTTATCATCATCAATTTTAAATCTAAACAATCATTTACATTTGTGTTATTAAGAAAATATATGTTTAATAAATTGTATTGAACAATACAATTCAATTTGTTGATTCCTTGAAGAGAGAATCATTAGGTTAACTTTCATGAGTCATGAAATCTAAAAAGAACAAGGATGAGAATCCTTATTTCACTCTTATTTACCCTTTCCAAGTTCATGGTCTAGCTTGTTAAGCTCTGCGTAAAATTGGTTTTGTTTATCTACAAGATGTACTATCAATTGTTGCAATAAAAGTCAAGAGGAAAATCAGTGTAATCCTTAATCCACTATTAAAGTTACTGAGAAATAGTAAACTATGAAAGGTATACCCACCTGAGTCTGTGGAGCTCAAAGAAGAAGGAGGATAAATCCTCATCAATTAGACTTTTACTTGTATGAATCAGAAGTTGGGAATCTAAGAGTTAAGAATAATTTATTGTGCATGCTAAATGTGGGCCTCTGATTTAGCAGAACACTTCAACATAGTCATTGCTCTTCAATCACATACAGAAATGAATATAGATTAATTCATTCTGCATGTGTGAATGAATCGACCTGTTGCCTTCTAATAGGCAGGAGTATGAGCTTGCTCTCAGATCATTGCAAGCTCAGTGACTACACCGAGGACCTAAACAAAGGATTTAATCTATATGCTGATAATAAAATGCTCTGATTAATCTAAATGAATGCAATTTGTTGTTCATCCAAAGCTGATTAAGATTCATTTTAGAAACACCAAATTGAAATATGAGAGATTTAGTTTTAAGCCCAAAACAAAGTGTGCTCTAAATTAGATTGATTTGCATGCTTTGAAAATAATAAACAACAAATATTAGCTAAATGATCAATACTAATAATGCTAGAAAGCTAAAAACGAAAATGCAGCATAATAACTTTAGCAAAAATTAGGGATCCTTTGTGAAGGAAAAGAGTTTCTCTTTTA
>MU225952.1:467679-477991 GCA_018584345.1 Thuja plicata | reverse complement strand
CCTCCCTCCTCCTCCCCATCCACCCACCCTCTCCCCCCGCCTTCTCCTCCTTCCAGCCCGTGAGCTCACGTAGCCTGGGCGTGAGCCGCGAGCTGCGGGCTCAAGCAGCCCAGCTGTGAGCCAACGTAGCCTTCTGTGAGCTTGATCAGCCTGGCTCTGAGCTCGAGCAGCCCAACTACGAGCCAACATAGCCTAGGTTTGAGCTGCCTTTCCCTAGAGTTTTTTTCCATTTATTTATTTATTTTTTCATTTTTTTCAAAAAATTGACAACAACCCATTTTCAAAAGCATCATTTAATAACAAAAAAACACATTTTCACAAAAAAATTTCCGCAAATCTACAACAAATTTCATCAAACCCTTGTTTTTTCAAAAAATGACAAATCATGCAATACAAGAGGGGTATTTTTTGACACATACCGGGGGGTCGTACTCCTGTGGTCTCTGATACCGGCGGACTCTCTTGAACCGGTGCTCTGTCACGGGAACCACCATTTTTTCACTTTGCAATCACTTGGCACCAAAGGACTCCAAAACAACAACTTGCACAATGAGCTCTTAAAATGCATTTTGCACCTTTTCAAAGCCATTTTTATGCAACTAAGGGGTATTTTGGTGGGATTTTTTATTTTTTATTTTTCTCACTGAGTATTTTTTTCCAACCTCACACTTTGGGGCATTTATCAAGTTCAAAGATCATCATTTTTTAGGTTTCAAATCGACATGGCTTATTTTCAACAAATTTTTGCAATCATCATAAATCATTTTTCCGCTCCAATGCTTGCAACATCATCTTTATTTTCATCCTGAGAGAGAATACTGGCACTAGGGTGTCTAGTTTTGCAAATTGGGGCACCTTTTGAAATCAAGGACATTGGACGTCAAAATTCTTTTTTTACATTAGGGCATCAAAATGGAATAATTTTCACAATAAGGTATCACATTATCAACAAAACAACATCAGGACCATATCAACAGCATATCAACATCATTTTTGGCATCATATCGACATCATCATATCAGGGATTCACATCGGAGTATCAACATCACATCAGAGTATCAAATATCAGTATCAACATCATATCAAACATCATCGTCAGTATCAATATCAGATCGGACATCAGTATCAGCACTGCTCATTTAGGATTTTCTATCCTCACCACTCCTTTTGTCATCTTGTCCCCCTATTTGAAACCCATCACTCAACCTTGACCTCAACTCTACATTGACCTTGGTTAAATAAAACTCACCCCCCTACCCTAAGGAATTCCTATAAATAAGATGATTTTCTTAGCGTAATATTACCAATTCACATTTAGAGTCATAATTCACATTCAAATTAATTTTCATCTTAGATCCATATCTTCATCATCATCAGTACAATTCTCATTTTAGGGGTTGTCACTTCAGGATGCATTTGTAGCTGAGAGCATTTGTTTAGTCCTCCTAGATAGAGATCCATGAGACTTTTTTAATTTTATTTTATTCTCAAATGGACTAACCTAGTTAGATATTTTAAAGTTTGATTTAAAAGTATGTTAAACTAATGTTTCATGCAGGTTTGTGAGTTTCAAGTTTACAAACAACAGGATGGTCCTTAGCCGAGTACACAACCAATTTATGTGGCTAGATCAACCTGTGAAGATCACAAAGGATGTATTGCACATTACACATTGTGACTAGTTACTTAATTGGAGATAAGCCAAAGGATATAAGGCAAATTGAGAAGAATAAGTTGAGTGAATTAACAAAAGCTAAATGGGATGGAAGAGGTCTAAAGATTTCTACTATTGAAGACCCATAGTTGAAATTTGCATGTAATATCTTGTCCTACCGAGTATTTCAATCATCCTGAGTGGACAACGTACCTTGTGGAGCTGTTGATTTGGCTTACAAGATTGTAAAGAAAGATACATAGATTGACTTATGTGAGATTTTGTTGAAGTAATTAGAAGATAATTTGAATACCATAAGGAAAGCTAAAAAAAACACATTGAGGTTCAGCTCACTACTGGTATGCATATACTTTTATTTTGAGAACTTCTTTCCATCTGTTGGAAATGTGACATGGAATGTTGATAAGCCAATCATCTATCAAATCAGTGAGTACATTCAGAAGCTATGAGAGAACCTTGACATTGTTTTGAATGACTACTTCACTAAATTCCAAGCTAGAATGCATCATAAACTTAGAGTTCCACCTCAATTAGTTGAGAAATATCATGATTCTATTTTTTTTGAGGCAGACACTGACTCATGCATTGTCAAAGTAGTTGAGCCTAGGAGTACTTGGCTAAAACCTATGGGCTATGAGATGGACATAGACATTGCATCTCAACAAATTGAAACTCTCTTAGCTAAGCATGCTGACAAAAGAGCCAAGAGATGTGGAACATATGAAGAATTTAAGGATAAGATTAATCAAGGTATCTTGCTACCTAAAATTCAAAGAAAATCTAGCAAGATGATTGTTAATCTGTCTAAGAATTTGGGAATTGAAAATGAAGAAGATGAGGCAGGACCCTCTAAAGTGGAAGGCAAGAAACCACAAGTGTTGAAGCCTTCATTGAGCCCCAAATCTACTAGACCATCAACAAGGTCTACAACTACACTGAAAACAAAGAAGAATTTTATTGAACCAAAAGGGAAGACATATGTAAGAATCAAGAAGGAAAACACTAGACTGGGGAGAAGGCCAAACCTAACACTAAACAGTGACACAGAGACTAAAGATTTAAGAAAATTCAAATTTTTGAAAAACTCACCTCCACCATCAGGAAGTATAGATGAAATTCTAGATACAATGAATAAGTATGGAACATTCGGAGGAATGAAGCAAGAGAAATACAACACTCAAAGTAAAGATAACAAGGTAAAAATTGGAGATGCAATTGTTTACTCTTTACACAAATTTAGACACACACCACTTGAAGTTATTAATTTTTTTCCTATTGAGTTATACAACAACATAGATGCAAGATGGAAATATGCTATGCAAGTTGAAAAACAAATGAGAGAAAGATCTCTTGTGCTAACTGTACCAAACCTATCTATAGAATAAATTGAAGAGACATTGAAACAACATTCTAAATGATTCCTTGTAAAAGGAAGATCTTTAAGGATTATGATAGGATAATTGGAGCAATTACAATTAGAAACCGATGCCAAATAGAGAGAGATATTCAACATCAAAGAGATTGAATCTCAAGCTAAACAAGAAAAGGATAGCATAAATGATGAAGTTGTAAAATAAAATCAAGCTAAGAATCATCCTATTGATTTGAGGATTGACACCGATGAATTTATTATTGAAGATATTACTAACAAGGATCCAAGAGATGATATATCACAAGATAAGAATGTTATGGAAACCAAGGACACCAATATAGAACAAATATACATCAATGATAAGTCTATTATTGATCCTATTCAACAACCTATATTGGAGCAAGTACTAGAGTTTCACACAACTCAAGGTGATAATGATGCAGTTGCTATGGATATAGATGAGGCAGCCACCGACCCTCAAAAGGAAATAGAACATGCAGCAACCAATCAACTGAAGGAAATAGAGAAAGAGAAAGAAAAGAAAAAGGAAGCAAAAAAATATAGGAAAAGGAAGAAGAGAAGGAAACATAAACTGAGAAAAACAAGAACATAGAGAAGGATACAACAATCGAGAACCCAGTAGCACAGAACACTAAATCAGTTCCCCCAATCGAGTCTCTTGCATAGAAACAAGAGCCTGATAAAGCAACATTAATGGAACAAAGTGAACATAAATAAGTCGAGAAACAACAAGATGAGTAGAAAGAGAACATAATGAAAGAAAATAAAGCAGAGGAGAAATAGGAGGAGGAGAAGGAAGTAAACAAGCAAGAGGATAAAAAAGATGAAACTATTCCAACCTAGAAAACATCTTATGCACTAAAGGCATCACGTTCCTCAAAGAATTCACCAAGTAGAAGTATGTTAGCAAAGAATAATAAATCAAAGAAAAGGAAACATGTAGATATGATCCAACCAATCATTTTACAAAATGTAGACCTATCTACTATGAGCCTTGATGAAATGACCGAGTATGAAAAATTAGTGGAACTTAAGGCAATGCAAAAGAAATTATTTCAAAAGAGAGAGAAGACTGATGCATTGAAAAGTGTCAAGGATGTATTACAGGAGATTGTTCTAGATGCCATTGTTGATGAAACAAAAGATATCATTAGTCAAGTAGCAGGACTAGTGGAACAAGTCCTAAATCCAAATCAAGTCACTACTAACTACATGATGAAGGTTCATTCAAGGAAGATGAAACTACAAATAATTGAATCAATTCTAAATAGAATTGCAGTAGATAAGGTATCACTTTCTGAGGCCTCTATTGATATTGAGACTTAATTGTCTCATATTATTTCAATATTTTAGAAAGTTTGTTCCATTTCCCACTTCACCAAGGATATAAGGAAGAAAGATGAGTCTAACCAAGCTGATCGAGCAGCTGAAAAGTGTCACTACCAGCCTAGTTCTTTACAATTCTATTACTCGAGGTTGAAACACTTGATGGGGATGAAGCAAGAACTAAGACAAGAAGAGAGTAAGAGAAGGATGGAACTTCTAGATCTGAAAGCACTTTTGATTCCCTGCATTGTATCCATCCAAGGGCATTTGAAGAAGGCCAAGGATTTGGTCAACACCCCTGATGGTAGTTCATTGGACACCATCATTGGAATGGAAACTGATGTTTCTGCTCAAATTCTTGTACTTTAAACACTCAAAGATGCATGGGAGTCATCTCTAGATGATGTACAAAGGAAGTACACTCACATTTTCACTTAGGTATAAGTATACTATCGAGCACTATGCAATTTTGGTTTTGGCATATTTGTCAAAAAATGGGGGATAATATAATATGTATGGATATAGTAGATAAGGGAGATATAAGTATGTCTATAGGGGGAGATACACAACATTTTGAAAATTTTTACCAAGCTATGGTATGTTATAAGAAGTATTATCTAAGGAGGAGTTGTACAATTTTTTATGACTTTGAAGTTTTTTTCAAAATTCCAACTAATGACAAAGGGAGAGATCGATACTCCTATAAGATAGTTTCTTGTCATTAGTTTTTCCAAAGTCATGATATTCAGTGATGCTAGTCGGTAAAAAGGAATATTACACTAAGGAAAACATTTGGTAGAGCAGAGTATCAAAGACACCAAGCACTGAATCATAAAAAGCACCGAGTTAAGCCAAGGATAGTCACTGATAAGGTGTTATTCACTAAGTCATCAAGAAGATTTAGTCACTAATCAAACATTATGTCACCGAGAAAGATCAGAGTACATTAACAAGTATACCAGAGCTGACATAACAATTCAAATTTGATACATTGAACCTAGACACCGAGCGAGAAAGCTTTTACAGTATTCAAAGTAAAAGTTAGGTAGAGCATTGGGATTGCAAAAACATGATTGCACATAATCACGATGAAACTCAACCAATGAAATACAAGTATAATAAATGTGTTGGGAATGAAACCAACCTTGCACTGCTTCAACTCCACTATAGAAGGAGAATGATCTAAAATAGGTTAACCACCTTAAGATCATATAAAAGGAATAGAACATGAAGATGATACATGATGGTAAAAATTGCAGAGACATAAGAAGTTACAATGACAGAGATAAAGGAGTTAGAATACATAAGTTTTTAGGGTGCAGAACATATAAGTTACCTAGTGCATAATGAGGTAATGCACTTGCAAAGCATAAAGAAGTATAAAAAACATTATGTTTGATGCATACTCATAGACATTTTTGTAATAGGTTTATAGTTATTAGAAGAGTAGAAATCTCATTCAGTGACCAGGCACTAACAGGTCTTATTTTGCAAATCCTCTAACCGAGTACATCTCTTAGATGAGAGATTGTAAAATCCTTTAACAAGGTAGACTACATAAGTCTTTTTGTACTCCTAATAGGGTAAGCTATCAGAAGTAGCTAACATTGTAGCTCTAACCAAGCAACATTTATAATGCAGTAGTGAAGGATTGTGGGTGCCATCCCCAGCACCTTTTTTTCCTCTAACAAAGGATTTATGCGTGACCAAAAATCATGTAGTTATGTGTTGTGTTGTTCTAATTTACTTTACATGTTTTATAATGTCTTTATGCATGTTATTCAGTTTGGTTAATGGTAATGAATTAGAGTTAAAATTTTTGAAGCACTGATTCACCCCTCCCCTCTCACTGCTTACCTTTCCATAGAATAATCCAATACAATTGATGATACCAACCTATAAGGCTCCAATAATAGAATTAGTGTGTGTCCTTGGTTGTCATGAGTCCCCTTGGTACAATGACATGTATACTTGCCTACAAAAAAATACCCTATCGTCTGACCTATATAGAAACCAAAAGAAGTCCCTTATCCAACAAGCCTCTATGTACACCCTCCTCACTAATACTTTGCATATAAAAAGTCTAGATGGAATGCTCTTAAGATGTATCACTTCCATAGAATACCAAAGGGCCTTATACAAGGTGCATGAAGGAATTTGTGGGGCTCACACAAGTGGCAATAGTTTAGCAAAGAATATCATTAGAATGGGATACTATTGGTCGGCTGTAGAGGTAGATGCTCATAAGTATGTACAAGATGTTGACAATGTCAGATACACAAAGATCTTATTCATACACTAGCTCAAGACCTCCAACACATTACTTCACCATGGCCTTCTTCAAAATGGGGATTTGAATTAGTGGGAAATATTACACCTACTTCCTCTAATGGTCATAAATATATAATTGCAGCAACAGAATACTTTACCAAATGGGTGGAAGCAATTTGTTTCACATATATCACTAGTAAGTAGATCTCCATGTTTATTCTAAATCACATCATTTGTCAGTATGGGATCTCTTAGACCATACTTACTGATCACGGTATGCCTTTCCAAAAAATTGATGTTGAAGATCTCTATGAGAAGTTCCAAATAAAACAAGGTTTCTCTTCATTTTAATATCCTCGGGGAAATGGAAAAGAAGAGGCAACTAAGAAAACAATCCCAAAAATCTTGAAGAAAATTGTCAATGAATCTGGTCGAGACTGGCATTTGCAACTTAGTCCCACATTATGGGCATACTAAACAAGTGTGAGAACACCTACAGGAGAAACTCCATTTTCCTTGGTATATGGATCAGAGGTGGTTCTACCCAAAAATTGAAATCCCATCTCTTAAAATCTCACTGAAGCATATCATATCAGATGAAGACTACAGAGTTTCTAGACTCAATGAACTAGAATTGTTAGATGAGAGACACCAAAATCAAATGAATCACCTACAAGGCTATCAAAATTACCTTAGAATAAATTATCACAAGAAATTTTGGCCACATACCTTCTGTTGACCATACTTTGTGACCAGCTCCGCCAATAGAGATAAGTGGTCACCGGGTACCGGCCAACTCCGCCTGAAGAGGTTTACCAGAGAATGAATTCTCCTAGCCTCCAAGCATTGGTAGTTAGGTCTCAATGGTGCGAGGGAGCTAAGTTGGGTAGGTGACTATTGTTTGAGGGGATAGCTGGTTTTTACTCATCAGTTCTGGGGATTCCAAAAGGGGGTGAGGTTTCCTGCAAGCATCCTTCATTAATCAAAGAAATCTCAAAAGATAGATCAGAGAAAGAGAAGGTTTCTACTTATAGTCATGCAATCTATATCCAAACATCAATAATTCTCTAATGCAAGAAACTACACTAAATACCGAATACACAAGGAATCAGCGATTCATATGTATTCAGTAGCCAAGGGAAGAAAGATCATTTAACTAAACTGCAAAGCATCAAAGCAAAGGACATAAGAAAACATATAGCACGAAAGATATTTTCTAACTTCATAGATCAGAGAAACACATAATGATGACATGTAACTGATTGAATGTTTGACAATGTTAAGTTGAAGATAATGCATGGCATTAAATCAGTTAATGAATTGTATTGTCATTGATGTCAACTTGATATCATTTGTATGGTCATATACATAAAGCCAAAGAATTTAGAAAACCAAAGGAATAAAGGTTATGCTTTCAGCAATACATAAAATTCATGTATTCACTAAGTGAAAAACAACACCGACGGAGTGCACACTATTGGTAAAAGCAAAGAGGAACAGTCACAGTGTTACCCGATGATAGGAAGCAATGTGTTGCCCGACAAAGAAAAAGCACAGAATGCCTGACGAGCAAAGAAAAGAGTAACCCGATGGAAGAAAATGCAGTGTTTCCTGATGGAAGGAGATCACGAAGCTAACTGGAGTCTCGCTGATGGAACTATCAGTTGTCATCGACAACTAACTGCAAGGTGACCGACAGAATAGAGAGTTCAGAAAATAAAAAAATATTTAGCTGGAAGAGCTAAATAAAGACTTAGTTGGTTGTCTACTTTGTTTTATTTGACAAGAGATAAGTGATTGATTTAAAGCTGATTTTTACAGTTGGCAAGAAGATATCTATGAGAAAAATTGGGAGTTATGCTTTAAATCTAATTGGCTGGATTGTTTTTCACGCCAAGAATCAAGAATCAAGAAACAATGAATATCATGTCTATATAAGAGACAAGCTTAATTCATTTTCATAGAGCATGAAAAGGGGATTAAGGGGAATGAATAGAAAGAGGATGTTGAAGAGAAACTGATGAAGAATAACTTCATACAGTCCTGATCAATCAAGCTGAAGGAGAGCTAAGGAATTTCGCAGACACTGACAAACAGTGAGCACAACATCAAAGATCAGAAAGTGTGGAGCACAAATAATTGAATTGATACATTGATTAGAGAGGTAATGTACTTAAATAGATCTGAAAATCTACAATTCAAAGTTGCATTAGAAATAGGTCATAATGTTTCAATTTAACCATTGAAGCATCAAGTCTCTTAATAGAGTAGGACTTAACAGTGTTCTATATATTGAGGTACATCTCAAGGAGTGCCAAAAAGGTTGATTCATGAAAGTAGCATTGGATATGCCTGATGCCTATTGACAGTCTAAGAGAGAGGTTGATTCAAGGATGGAAGCATTAGATTCCCAATACTAAGTGACAACCTCTATGTATAAAATCCTCTAAAAAGGTCACACCTAATAGTGTGTTTGCAACATTTAACAGGGTTGGCTCTTAATAGGGCTCACTTTAGAAGAGTGAAAATTTAGGGTACCGGTCCCAGTGGTTTTTCCCTTAATAGGGTTTCTATATTAAAATTCATGTATTATGTGTGTATGATTCATTTCTTTACTGTTTTGTATCTTACATAATTCATTTTGGATATATTGGTATACTCTGCATATTTACTGTATTTTGGTAAATAGATGACTACTTATCGGTAAACATTAAGAAGAATGTTTAATAGAGAAATCCGACAAGTAGTAAATTGATATAAGTTATTCAAGGCATTCATCTTGCAGAACAAAAGATAACTTGAGAAATAATAAGTGGTTATAAGAGTTGAAGGGTTGATTTAAGGATTAATTTTTTAGGCCACTAATTCACCCCCCCCCTCAGTTATTACTAACAATTGGTATCAGAGCTTGTGTGCTTAGAAGGAAGGTTTCAAGACCTAAGCCAAAGATCACAAGATGAATAGATGAGATGTACCCAAGCTAAACAAACATAATTTTGCCTCATGGCAGAGTAGGATAAGACTCCACTTATCAGGTATGGGTAATGATGTTACTCAATTCCTAGAAACTGGATATGTGTTGCCTACGGGAGCACCAACAGTTGAACAAATGAGAGAGAAGAATGAATACAATGGCATGATGATAGAGCTTGCTTCCTCACTCTCCGATGCTGAATTTGAATATGTCAAAGAATGTAAAACTACAAAGCAGATGTGGGACAAATTGAAGCTTGTACATGGTGGTGACAAAAATGTTTTGAGAGCCAAGGTAGAAAGCCTTAGAGGAAATTTTGATGATCTCAAAATGAAAGAAGGTGAAAACATCACTCAGTATAGTACAAGAATCAATGAGGTAGTAAATTCTATCTGAGGAGTTGGAGGTGTACTAGAAGAAGATACATTGGTAAGTAAAATTCTAATAACCTTACTACCTACTTATGCTATTAGAGTATCTGCCATTCAAGAAATGAGAGCAGTAGAAAATAGCAATGTTACTCTAGACAGTTTAATTGGTAGACTAATTTCATTTGAGATGAATAAATTTGACAATAGTGTCTTACCAAACATAGAGTCTGCATTCAAAACTTCTATGAGAATAAGTAAATCAAGTCACAAAAACACTATGAGAAAAGATAGTGATAGTGAAA
>MU225952.1:425049-446619 GCA_018584345.1 Thuja plicata | reverse complement strand
CCTATTTCTTTTATTGTTAGGGGTTTGACTTAAATATTTAAAAGTATTATAGTTGATGTAATATAGGTTGTATTTAAGGGAATGGATTAAAAGGGGATTTCATTGTGATAATAGGAGAACACATTTAAGAAGAGATTTAATTAGGATACCTTATTATACTGAGATAGTAACTATTAAAAGTTTCATCAAAAATGAACTTCTAGTAGCATTGAAATAATTATAATTTCTAATATGGTAAAGACGCCCTCTGTAAAGAGATTTTTTTAAAATGTTGTTATTAATAATTATTTAAACCATAGTCCAGCATCAAATCATTATCTTTGATCGTTAAGCCAATCCTTTTAGTCTTGGCATTAACTTAAAAGCTTTCTACGAAACCCATTTTTAACATAGCCACTATTTTAACAAAAAATTAATAATTTTATTAGGAGGATTTAATTATAGGGGTGAATCTAATCTTGGGGACTTGTAATGTTATTTTTTTGTGGCCAATATATGTGGCCAGTATACTGGTCATCATAAAAATAATATTATGAAAGTACCTTACCCTAGGGGATTAAATTTAATCTCAGAGTTCATTAATCTTTTAGCATATCAATTTTTTCGGGCGACACTGGAAACTGAGAATAGGGAGTCTCTCTCTCTTTCTCCACATCATCAAACTCTATTAATAAAATAAGGGGATGACATGTGAATCCCTATAATCTCACCTTGTTTAGTCTATAAGTGCCACCTTGTACACCTTTAACTTAGAAGACGACTAGGGTTAAGGGAGGTTGACATTTATTCATGATTCCCCTTAGACCCTCTTAACATTAATATTTCTCTTCAAACAAAACAAAAAAAAAAGTTGTTGCATTTTTGGGCGCGAATTTTTGGGCATGACAGTTAACAAACCCATATGTAGGATAGTAGTACTCGAAGTGAGCTTTCCAATGATTATAATTTTAATATATATTGAGTTTATTATGAATTTGTTTTTTAGTTTAAATAAACATTGGCTTTTCACCAAATATCAACTTATTTGCTCAACACTTATAAAAAAACTAAACTAATTAAAACAATCCTAAAAAATCTATGTATTAGGTAATGATGTCCTCTTTCCAACTAAAAAAAATTGAATTTTGATACATACACGATAGGTTATGAGTTTAAATCTAGACCTATATCTAAATTATAATTAACTCAAATTAAAAACTTAATAAAATAAAAAAGATTCAACATAATGTTATGAAACCAATTGCAATCACTAGATATCAATGTTACAAACCTAAATTTGAAAGAATCACATTTTTATCCCTTTTAGAAAAAAAAATTATGTGTCATGAAGTGAATATACTCTTTAAAAATGGTTTTACTATTTAAACCTAGTTTTCAAAGGTGAATGAAAAATGGATACAAATTGATTCAAATAGATTTCAATAAAATATATTTAGAATATATAGATAAAATGTCACAAAATACTATTTTTCAACCTCTACAAATTCCATAAGGTTTAGTGGCAATAGGTGTATAAATGTGAAGTCTTTTTTCAAAAAGATCATTTTAGCATCAAAGTTGGCTAAAGTGTAACCCACTATTGTAGGATCACCCTTCTACAAAGGTCAACATCAACATCTTCATGATAATTTCAACACAGAGAATGCTTATGAAGGTACAAAGCGTCCATTTTTAGATCTAGCTTATGCTACCAAAAAACACACTTTGAATTACATTTCAATTCATTTTAATTTCATATGCAATAAAAAAAATGAGGTTTGAACTAGGAAAACCCTTTTCAATCCAATATTTTCTCTATTTTTTGTGTGCATGAAAAAGTGGAATTCACAAAGAAAGGTATAGATAAAGCATTTGGATACCTATAGTTTACAGGTCATTAAATTTGAAATTGTCAGGAGTAGGTTGCCCTAAGAGACTAAGTCTTGGGAGTAGGTTACTTTGGGAAACTGAGTCCCTTTGGTCTAGCCTAAAATTTAGATTACAGGTAAGTGTCAGTACCCATTTCCCAAAGCTTGTATTGGGATCTGCATGTCAAGTTTATGTTTTCCTATATATGTAGAAAATTATCATTTCTCCTTATTTTGACCTAACTTCCTCTTTCATCTTCCATAATTCTATTATCATCTTCAATCTACCACAAAGGACCACTAAATTCACCTTATGCATAAAGATCTTGGACCAAGTGGATCATTCTCCTTCCAATGTAATTTGTGAGATAAGCCTAACAGTCCTAGTTTGCATGCACAAAGTAACTCTTACCTATTTGCTTTATTACAATATTACAATAGTTAAAACTTGTGTTGGTGTCCAAACCTAAATAACAACTATAATTAATAGAAAAGTGTCTATACCCAAGGGAGGACAAAGGAAAAATACTATGGAAAATGCTAAAATGGTGTATATTACCTCAAATAGTAACCCTTGGCATGAAGTTTTCTATAAGACTTGATATTGGTAGAATATGTTAATGCATTATTTCATAATGGAGAAACACAATGAAGTTGATCATGATTGTTGTTTTAAAATGTGTATACTTGAATGCTTTTCTCCTTGATTAAAGATATGTGCTCCATTGATTTGAATATGTTTGATTCAATTTGAATTGTGTAGGTTATAATAATTGGTAAAATTTTGAAATGAGAGAGGGAGATGTATTTATATGCAACTTACACCTTTTCAAATTTAATTTTTGGGGAAGGACAAGGGTGAAAATTCTTACTATTTGCAAACCTGGCATTCATATTTCTAAATTTGGGGCAAAACCACCTCGAATATAGGTACCTAATACCCTAGTGATAACAATTTGAGCCATGAAAATATTTTTGATAAATTAGTTACAAATTAGGCACTACCACCAAAGTGTAAGGAAGTTAAGGTAGCAGAACAACTTCCTACGCTAACCTTCAGAGGAGGGTTATGTCATTTTTTTATATCTTTACAATAATCTTAACATCAATTAACATAAATAGAATGCATAACGCAACACAGTGATTTACGTGGGGAAAACCCTTTCAAAGGAAAAATTTTGCACTTTAAAAACCACCCAATATATTATTTAGAAACCAACAATATACTTTTAGATAAAGCTTCTAATAGGAGTATCACAAACTAGAGATCTAGAGGTACAAATTTAATATATAGGAGATATCATACATGAAACTGTCAAACAATATTACAAAACCATGGGCTAAAACCACCCAAAAAGTGGTGCCATCTTATCTCCATTCAAATACGTCCTATGACATGTCAAAAATACACCAACACATTTTGTTTGAATAACTAAGGGGGGGGGGGGGGGGGGGGAANGGGGTGAATCAGTGGCCTCAAAAATTAATCCAATAATTCAACCAAAACTTATATCACATATATAAAACCTTCTATTATATTCAATCCTACAAGATGTATGTCTTTAAGTAATATTATCAAATATATATTTCTTGGTGATTATACTATTTATCCTTTCCTTAAGCTTTAACGAATACCAGTGTATCTTTTCTTAGTCTTTACCGAATATCAATAAATAAACTTAGTGTTTACCGACCAATCCTGTTTTAGTAATGTGTAAAGAAAAACATTGAAGCAATGAACTATATACACATTTGACAGATGGATTTTTGTGGAAAACCTGTTAAGTTAAAAACCACTTGGGACCAGTAACCCAAAATTTTCACTCTTCTGAAGTGAGCTCGGTGAAGAGCCAACCCTGTTAAAGGTTACAAACACACTGTTAAGTATGACCTTGTTAGAGGATTTAAAACCATTGGTTAGTCTTTTAACCTTGGGAATTCACTATGTTGTCAACAAAAAAAACCTTTTGATACTCTTGAGTATCTCAATACATTAAGGACTATTAAATCCCACTCGGTTAAGAGATTTTCTGAATCAATGGTTAAAATAAAATAGTAAATGATCTATTCATTAATACAACTTAAACTTGCAGATTTTTAGATCTATTATAAGTCCATAATACCTATCTGATCAATGTTCTCTTCAATTCCTTTTCTCCCCTTCTTTGTTGTTTTTTCTCAGTGAATGTTGTTGCTTCTCTTTTGCTCGGTGTCTACAAAATTCTTGGCTTTGTTCTTCAATCTGTATGATCAGATATGCATGAAGACTTCTATCTTCACCAGAATTATATTCAACATTCCTCTCTTTCATAATGAATTACTTTTCTCTTTATATAGACATTATTTCACCATTTACATTTCTTGTCTTTCTTGTTCTTGACGTAGATAGCTTCCTTGATCTGAAAATCTTGCCATACATTGCTTTAATCTTTAAAGCATAGCTTTAGATTTATTCCACAAATCTCTCCTTGTTTTCTGTGCTTCAAATCTCCTTCTTATCCTTAGTTTCTCTAATCAATGAAAATAAAGCAATCAATCAGTTAACTCTAATTATAGCTCCTTCCAGCTAAGTGTTCTGTCGTTTCCTAACTCCAGTTCTGATCGGTGAAAGACTTCAGTTTTCCTCAAGCATCACCTTCAATTTTTCTCCAAGTTCACTTCAATTATGCTCGGTGTTGCAGTGCTCAGTATACACTATGACTTCTTGGGGTTCTCTATCTATCAGCGTGTACTGTTTGTCAATGTTTACTATCACTCAGTGTTCACTGGATTTTTATGTTTACCGATAACATAAACTTTATTTCTTTGGTTTCTTGAATTCTATGACAATATGTATATGACCAATCAGATTATATCAAGTTGACATCAATGATAATACAATACATTAAATAATTTAATGTCTTGCATTTACTTTCTGCAGCATGGTGATTATCAACTTATTATCTTCAAACATTCAATCAGTTATAGTTCATCAATCTCTCCCTTTGGCATTGATGGAAACATACTTATCAAAATAATATGAAATATTTAATGTAAAACATGCCATATCATACCAAACTTATTGTTCTATAACCAATTCAAATATATGACTCTTGGTAAGCTCTTCTAGCTTAGATTTGATTCTTGTAGAATAATTTCTTCATTCTCTTCACTAGATAGATGTAGCAACTTATGATTCTGTCTCTCCCTTTGTTGTAGAATCTCTTCTCCCTTTTCTAGATAGATATGCAATGATAAATTTTCTCCAATTCTCTCCCTTAGATGGATGGTTTACTTCATTGAATCTTTCTCTCCCTTTGACTATTCCTCTCCTTGATGGATATTTATCTTCTCTCCCTTTGGATGATTAAGATAGATATTTCATATGGATATAGTCATTGAGTACATCTCTCCCTTTGATAGCAATTCCAAACCAAAATATATCTCTCTCCTGTCCATCAGTAATACAGCTCTATAGTAGCCAACAATATCCCTATTATTTGGTTTAGATAAGTACCTTCTTGTACTGATATGTCATTGCAGTCTATTTCTAAGCTTGCATCAACATGATTGATCTTCTGATAATGTGTAGGCTAATGCAACCTTCTAGTCAGCGTAGTGACTAGTAGACAAGGTTCGAACCCCTAGTCTCTTCCTTAGGTACTCAAATGTATCTTTTGGCAATGGATTTGTGAATATGTTTGCTAATTTTTCTTTGGATTATACATTTTCCAGTATCACCTCTTTCTCTTGTACTTGTTCCCTCAAGTAATGATACTTAATATCAATGTGCTTTGTCTTAGCATGCATCACAAGGTTCTTTGAAATGTTGATAGCACTTGTATTATCACAATAGATAATTATTGGTTCAAGAATTTCCATATTCATACCTTTCAGTAATTGCTTGTTCGATGCAATGTTAGAGCAATTTGCAGCAGCAACCACATATTTTGCTTCTACAATTGATTGAGATGTGCATCCTTGTTTTTTACTTATCCATGTGACAAGTCTGTCACCCATAAAAAATGTTCCTCTTGTTGTGCTCTTTCTATCATCTATGTTTCTAGCCCAATCAACATCGGTATACACTTGTAGCTCAAATTTTCCTTCTTTATTATACCACAAACCATAGTCTTCGGTATTCTTTAGATGTCTCAGAATTATTTTACAATAGTCATGTGTGATTCCTTGGGATTAGCAGAGAATCTTGCAACTATACCAACTGTATGTGCTATATCTGGTCTAGTATGTACAACATACATGAGTTTTCCAATCATAGATCTTTATAAGGTCTGATTTACCTTGGTTGACTTATCTTCTTTTGTCAATTTGCATTAAGTTTCCATAGGTGTTCCAACTAGTTTAGAGTCCTCCATTTTGAATATCTTCAAAACTTCCTTGATGTATTTGGATTGTGTGATGTAGATGCCTTCATCCTATTGTAGAATTTGTAGACCAAGAAAAAATTTGATCTCTCCAAACATTGACATCTTAAACTCTTTTCTCATTTCATTAGCAAATGATTTTCATAACATATCATTACCTCCAAATATGATATCATCAACAAATATCTCAGCAATCAAAATGTTATCATCGGTATCTTCTTTTAAATACATCTTACTGTTATCACTTGTTCTTACAAATCCAATACTTATGAAATAAGAGTGAAGTCTTTCATACCATGCTCTCAGTGTTTGTTTCAATCCATACAAGGCTTTGAATATTCTACAAACCATGTTCCTCTTGTTAGGGTCAAAAAATCCTTTAGGTTATTCAATGTATACCTCTTCTTCTAGTATTCGATTCAGAAATGCAGATTTGACATGCATTTGGTATACTTAGAATCCTTTGAAAGAAGCATAAGAAAGTAGGATTCTTACTCCTAGTCTAGCGATGGGTGCAAAGGTTTCTCCATAGTCAATACCTTCTTCTTGTACATACCCTTTGCATACTAATCTTTCTTTGTTGATTTTGACTTCTCCATTCTCATTCAGTTTGTTTATGAATATCCATTTGGTACCAATGACATTTTTGTCACTCGGTCTAGGTACTAATGTCCATGTTTTGTTCTTCTCAATCTGTGCAATCTCTTCATTCATTACACTAACCCATTCTTGATTTTCTAGTGTAGTATTAATAGATTTGGGCTCAAAATCACAAAGCAAACATCCAGTGTTAAGTGACTTACTTCTTGTTCTCATTCTAGCTCTTTTATCTCCTATGATTTGGTCCTGTGGATGGTGTCTTCTGACATACTTGGAAAGTATCAGTTTAGATATTTGTTCATCATTCTGATCATCATCTTGACCTTCATTTTGATCTTCATCACTCGATTCATCATTGTGAGAAATTTCCTAATTTTTGGTGTGCAGCCTGTTGCTCGGTTGCATTGTTCTGTCAATCAGTAGCGATACATTGTTGCTTAGGCAGAGTTTCAGGTTCTTAAGTGTAGACAAACCTATTGTAATCTTCTGGTTCTTTTCTGCTTTCCTCATCATTTTTCTCAAAAAATTCATCCACTTTAACATTTACACTTTCAATGATTTTGTTAGAGGATTTGTTAAGACATTTATAAGCTTTGCTTTTGGTAGAATAACCTAGAAATATTCCTTCATCAATTTTGGAGTCAAGCTTTCCATTTCTATCCTCTTTCAAAATATAATATTGACTTCCAAAAATTCAAAAGTAACTTACATTAGGTGTGTATCCATACCATAGCTCATAAGGTGTCTTATTGGTGTCTTTCTTCAATTGAAATCAGTTTAATGTGTAGACAATAGTACTTACAACTTCTCTCTAGAATATTTGTGTGATTGCTTTCTTAATCATCAGTGTTCTGGAATAATCAACAATTGATTTATTCCTTCTCTCAGCAATCCTATTTTTCTGTGGTGTTCTCGGTGTAGAAACTTATCTTGTAATTCCATGCTCATTACAAAAGTTAGTGAATTCATCAGAAATAAATTCTCCTCCTCAATCTGATCTTAGACATTTTAGTTCCTTTCCACTTTATTTTTCAACTATAGCTTTATACTATTTGAACATCTTAAATGCTTTTGATTTCTCTTTTAAGAACATAATAGTCATCATTCTAGAATAATCATTAACAAATAGAATGAAGTATCTATCACCATAATAGCTCTTTGTTCTCATTGGTCCACATAAGTCAATATGGAATAACTCTAGAATAACATTAGATGTGTAGGTTTTTCTCTTTAAACTAGACTTTGTCATTTTACCTTTTTGACAATTCTTATACATGACACGGTTAGGTTTTGACATGCTCGATAAGCCTCTTACTTCTCTTTTCTTGCTTATCCTAACCATGTTGTCAAAATTCACATGACATAACCTTTTATGCCACAACCAAATGTCTTCATTTCTAACCAATAAACAAGTGGTTTTAATATCATCAAGATAGAATATGTTACCTTTTATTTGTTCACCAGTAATGATCAACCTTCCTGTTTCATCATAGATCTTTGCCTTTTTGTTCTCAAATGCAACTCGGTGACCTGTATTAGTCAACTATGAAACACTCAGTAGATTATAGTTAAGTCCTTTCACCCAATATGCATTTTCACATCTGATCAGATTATTCAACATGATGGTTCCTTTACCTTCAATTAGACAATGTGATTCATTACCTATCCTAACTGATCCACCATTATAATATTCAAAAGTTTCAAACTTTTCCTTATCTCCAGTCATGTGGTGAGTACAACCACTATCAATAATCTAGACATCATTTTTACTAACCTTAGATATGAGTGTATTTTCAACATACCTTTCTTCTTTGTCTGAATCATCCATCATAGCAACAAATACTACATCAATATCTTCATTAGACTCGATGTCATTATTTTTAGATTTGTTCTCAACTAGGTAACAAGCCTTCTTTCCTTTGTCCTTGTAGTCTCGGTTATCTCTTCTGTCACATTGTTGGTTGCTTCGGTAGCCTCAGTCATCACTTCTGTCAAACTTCTTTTCATAAGATCTGTCATTGTTTCTGTCATATTTTCTCTTGTTAGGGCATCTAACAAGAAAGTGTCCAATTTCTTTGCAATTAAAACATACCAATGGTAATTTACCATTGTATCTACCTTTGGCTCTTTGCAATCTTCTAGCCATTAGTGTTTCAATTTCATCAAGTTCTTTCTCATCACTATCACTTTCACTGTCATTTCTCATAGTGTGTTTATGAATTGATTTAGTTATTTCCAGAGAAGATTTGAATGTGAACTCAATAGTTGGTAAGACATTGTTGTCAAAGTTATTCATCTCAAATGAAATAATTCTACCAATCAAACTATCTAGAGTAACATTATTATTTTCTACTGCTCTCATTTCTTGAATTGTAGATACTCTAATAACATAAACATGTAGTAAGGTTCTTAGAATTTTACTTACCATTATTTCTTCTTCAAGTACACCTCCTACTCCTTGGATAGAATTAACAACCTCTTTGATTATGCTACTATATTGAGTGATGTTTTCTCCTTCTTTCATTCTTAGGTCATCAAAATTTCCTCTTAGGCTTTTAGCTTTAGCCCTCAACACATTTTTATCTCCTCCATGTACTAGCTTGAGTTTGTCCCACATTTTCTTTGCAGTGGTGCATGATTTTACATCTTCAAATTCAACATTGGAGAGTGAAGAAGAAATTTATATCATCGTAGAATTGTGTTCATGTTTTTCTCTCAATTGATCAACTGTCGAAGGTCCAATAGGTAAAACAAATTTAGTATCCAAGTACTATGTGACATCATTTCCAATACCTGATAGGTGGAGTCTTATCCTACTTTTCCATGATGCAAATTTGTGTTTCTTCAACTTAGGCACATCCCTTTTACTCATCTTGTGATCTTTAGCTTGAGTCTTTTAACTCTCTTCCAAGCACACTATCTTTGATACCAATTGTTAGAATAACTGAGGGGGGGGGGGGGGGAATCAGTGGCCTCAAAAATTANAACTGAGGGGGGGGGGGGGTGAATCAGTGGCCTCAAAAATTAATCCAATAATTCAACCAAAACTTATATCACATATATAAAACCTTAAGTTATCTTGAGTCCTACAAGATGTATACCTTTAAGTAATCTTATCAAATCTATAATGCTTTTTGATTATACTATTTATCCTTTTCTTAAGCTTTATCGAATAGCAGTGTATCTTTTCTTAGTCTTTACCGAATATCCTGTAAATAAACTTAGTGTTTATTGACCAATCCTATTTTAGTAATGTGTAAAGCAAAAAATCAGAGAAATGAACCATATACACATTTGACACATGGATTTTTAACGTGGAAACCCTTTTAAGGGAAAAACCATTTGGGATTGGTAACCCAAAATTTTCACTCTTCTGAAATGAGCTCAGTGAAGAGCCAACCTTGTTAAAGGTTATAGACACACTGTTAAGTGTGACCTTGTTAGAGGATTTAAAACCATTGGTTATTATTTTGACCTTGGGCATTCGCTACGCTGTCAACAAGAAAAATATTTTGATACTCTTGAGTATCTCAATACATTAAGGATTGTTAAATCCCATGCGGTTAAGAAATTTTCTGAATCAATGGCTAAACTAAAATAGTAAATTATCTATTCATTAATACAACTTAAACTTGCAGATTTTCATATCTATTGTAATTCCACAATACCTCCTTGATCAATGTTCTCTTCAATTCCTTTGCTCCCCTTCTTTGTTCTTTCTGCTCGGTGAATGATGTTGCTTCTCTGTTGTTCGGTGACTGTAGAATTCTTGGCTTTGTTCTTCAACCTGTATGATCATATATGCATGAAGACTTCTATCTTCACCAAAATTATATTTAGCATTCCTCTCTTTCATAATGAATTACTTGTCTCTTTATATAGACATGATTTCACCATTTACATTCCTTGTCTTTCTTGTTCTTGACGTAGATAGCTCTCTTGATCCGCAAATCTCACCATGCATTGCTTTAATCTTTAAAGCATAGATTTAGATTTATTCCACAAATATCTCCTTTATTTTGTGCTTTAAATCTCCTTCTTATCCTTAGTTTATATTATCAAAGAAAATAAAGTAATCAATCTGTTAACTCTAATTATAGCTCCTTCTAGCTAAGTGTTTTGTCATTTCCTAACTCCAGTTCTGATCGGTGAAAGACTTCAGTTGTCCTTGGGTATCACCTTCAATTCTTCTCGGGGTTCACTTCAGTTATGCTCGGTGTTGCGGTGCTTGGTATACACTGTGACTGCTCGGGGTTCTCTATATGTCGGTGTGCACTGTCCGTCGGTGTGCATTGTCACTCAGTGTACCTTGGATTTTTATGTTTACGGAAAACATAAAATTTATTTCTTTGGTTTCTTGAAGTCTATGAAAATATGTATATGACCAATCATATTATATCAAGTTGACATCAATGACAATACAATACATTAACTGATTTAATGTCTTGCATTTACTTTCTACAGCTCGGTGATCATTAACTTATTATCTTCAAACATTCAACCAGTTATAGTTCATCACATTTATCTCCATTTTACAAATCATTTATGTGTCCAACACATTTTATATTTCCTATTTCAAGAAACCCAACTTCTAGAGGTCATAACTTTTGAATCGGGTGTTTTATTGACAAACCATTTGAAGCTTTGGAAAGCTTGTGAAATGTTCTATCAACTGAAACTTAATACACTAGTTATGGAAACTTTTAGTCTATTTTAAAGCCTTTAAGGCCTTCAAAATTGACTTCAAAAATTTCATTTGCAACTTTTAAGAACATAAAGTTTAATATCTTGAAATCTAGACATGACTTTACAATGAAAATTTATCAACATAATTATCTAGCCCATTCAAAGCTTTGAATTTTCTTTTGGACCAATCCATGCTTAAATTTAAAGTTACTATAAATATTAACCTTATGTAAAAGCAAGGTTGAGACAACATTTTCGTAAAACAAAGTAGGTCAAAACTAAGTGTGAATTGTAAATTGATATGATTTAGAACACTGCACTTTTTTTTTCCTTTTTTACTTGTACAAGTTTTAGATGAATTGCAAATTCTCTTAAGTTGTGAAATCAAAAATATATATAGCTTATTTTAAGTTATTAATGTCCTTATAGTAAAGACTATACATTATAAATTGTATAAGCATACTTGTAGGGGTCATACACACGTCTAGTTATGGTGTACTTAATCTTATGCTTTCAAAATAATAATTCATGTTTCTTTATTAATTTTGTATACATTTTAATGTTCCATGTACATAGAATATTACAACAGCATATATCTTTATTAACTCTCAACACTAGAATAGGTCCAAATTGGAATACAAATCTACAACTTGATATGAGGTTGAACTATATAAAATATAGAGATCTACATTTTTTTGAAAGATAAAGATTTTTCTATAGCAAGAGATTGACCTATTGAGTTGTTTTTGGCATTGGTTTTCATTGATGTCAAAACTCTCATACCAACATCTTGGCAATATTGGTTGGTTGTTGACAGTTTTGGATATGTATCTGTTGGCTATCAGTTATATAACAAAGGTTTTAATTATGGACAATTTTGATGGTGTAGGTAATATTTACTTGGTTATACTCATGGCCTACATATTTATGATACACTTATATGTTTTTTGGTGGTCAATATTGTATGAGGTTTCTTGTTGGTTTCTGGTTATTGATATGCTTCCAATGTTCTTCCAGTTATTTATGATAGCTAGACAATGGTATTTTTCCACAAATTGATTTTGATATCTTTACTTGGACATATTTATCATGTTTCACCTATAGGTTGGTTCAGATGTTTTGGTAATTGAGATATGGTCTTCGTTGTGGAGTTTCAACAATATTGGTAAATGTAACATGCAGTGTAAAAATCTTATGTACTACCTATATTTGATCTTGGTGTAGCGTGTTGTAATGTTTTTAGGCGTGTACTTGATTTATGACCTATGGTAATGAATTTAATTGTAATATCTTTTGTAATTGGGACATCCCACATGTTTGGTATGGACGATATATATATGGTTGGATATTCATATAAATAAAGGAAAAGATTTTTGTATTTGGATGAGGATGGATGATATGTGATAGTGTGGTGCGAATCATGCGAGTTATCAAAACAGAAATAGTGTGAACCTGTGGTGGTATTGTATGTGAGCATAATTTTGTGAGGTAGTTTATTTAAGATCAAGAAAGGGCTTGCATACTGAGTTGTAGTGGATCATACAATACAATATAAAGAGAAGATCAACATTCAGATCTATCGGTGGTAACTATAACATAGCTTAATTGTTGAATTGTTTCATGCATAGTTAGATGCAATTTTATTAGTTCATATTTTCTCAGTGATATTTGTATTGACAATTAGCCATATTCATTTGTAAGGGTAGTTATCCTGACCGACAGTGAGTTGATTGATAGTGAGCCAACCTGCACTGAGCACAACCGCCAGTGAGCCTTTGTAAAAATCACCTTAATTAGTGTAACCTTAATTGATGTTTCATTTCATGAGAATTAGCTTCTATGTAGTTTTTCCTGTTTTGGGTTTCCACATAAATCTTGGTGTTCCATGTGTTAGTATTTTTGTGCTCTCATGTTCATATATGTTATGAATGTTCGATGTGGTTAACCGATAGATCAGAAGTTGATATTGTTGTTGTTTATGAGTTTACCGACAAAGTAAAAGCTTTATAAAGTGTGTGGGAATAATTGATTCACCCCCTCCTAGTTATTCGATTTGTTTAACAATTGGTATCAAAGCTTGGTCCCTTGCAAATAGAGCTTAACCGCTTGAGGGAAATCTTTGATGTTTTAAAAGATGGAAGGAGGATACTACACTAAAGAAGATTGGAAAATAATGATGAATGACATTGAAGGTACCAAATCATAGAATGAAGAGATGAAATATAATTTGAAGGAAGCAAATGCATGTATCACTAAGTTGAGAGATGAAATCAAGAAATTCAAATCAAGACATAAGGAAGTCAGTCAGGAATTGGAGTTAAAAAGGGAATTGAAGGAATCAAAGGAAAGAGTAGAAGACTTGGAGAAGATGTTGAATGACTAGATACAAACTGAGGAATTCATCAAATATAGATTAAAGCATAAAAGGGAAGGCATTAGGAAGATCAAGGAAGATCTGAAAATTGTAATGGAGAAATGGAATAAATTTGAAATGAATCTCAAGGACATTATTAAGATGCAGTCAAATGAAAATGAGAGGTTAGTTCAGGAATTAAAGAAGTTGAAATATGAAGCAAAATTATGTGAGAGTGACACTAATTTGGATCAGCTATTAGCCATGCAAAAAAGTCACAAATATAAGGAAGGATTAGGGTTTATCGATGAATGTTCAAATTAGAAGGACAAAGGAAAAGAGAAGGAAATTGAAGAAGGTGAAAAGGATAAAGTAACAAGCCAGGTCAGAAATCATAATACATCCACAAAAAGACCTCTAGTAAGACAACCAAGTGCTCAAAGGTACTTATATTTTAATGGTTTTTATAATATTTGAAGGAATTTTAATCATAAGATAGTTAATTGCAAAATGAGAAAAGATCAAAAGGTTCAATGCTTTAAGTATCACAAGTTTGGTCATAAGGCAAGTGAAAGATCTAAGATTCAGTCGGTGAAATCTAGTAGAAAGAATGTTAATTGTTTCAAGTGTGGTCAGATTGGTCATTATGCTAACACATGTAGACCTAGTGGTACTTGAGTAAATACTGAGAGTGGAAATAATGTTTTAGTTGAATCTGAAAAGACTAATATGACATGGAAGAAGAAATATGTTGTTGGTGTGGAGAGTCTTGTGGTACTAGATTCCAATACTAGATCTTCTAACAAATGAGTCAAATGCTTTGGCTCAGGGGGAGTTTTAACATGATAAATCAGTCATCTCCCTTACTTTGAAGTTATGCTCCATGAATTTTCAAGGATGGGGATGTTTTAGGGGATGAGGATGTGTTATTGGTACAGGTATGGTTCATAACCAATTTTTAGGGGATGGCAGGGGGGACGACTATTAAAAAAATAGGGGATTTTTTATATAGAGAGAGAATTAAAATATGCATATCATAACTTTGATAAAACATTCACCATAGACATTTCAAAATCTTTATACAATGAATACAATGAAAATTAACAAAGTCAAATACTTTCATTGTAAAAATACGGCGTACATATAGCAAAAATGCCCAAAGGCTCCAAGTTTCATGTATTAAATGACATAAAGAGAAGTCCGACTAAAATAATAAACAATAAACGATAACATAGAAGTTCAACTCCATAATTAGATGTCTATAATAATCAAAATCAATAACGTATTTACAAATGATATATGCCAAACCCTCCCCTTGCAGCTCAAAAATGAAAGCTTTGTTTTTGCTCCTCTTTCTTCTTCTTGGAAAGAATGAATGAAATGAAGAAATGAAAGAGAGTTAGGCTTTTTAGCATCCAAAATAGGGTTTAGTACTTTTTATTTGATATTAGAGTCCATGTGGGGCCCGCACATAACCAATTTTTTTTAAAAAAATACACTTTTTATGACTTGCGGCCATTTTTTTAGCTGGGAAATAGGGGATGGATTTGGGTACCAGGGATGGCCGGGCCATCCCCTAACCATCCCCGTTACCCAAATCTATCCCCTATTTTGGAACCTTCTCTTTTTTGGGTTTCTAAAACATCCCCGATTTGGGACAAAAAAGGGAACGGTTAGTGGACATTGAAATCATGTCCACGTGTCCCCATTTCATACCTGGGACGGGAACAGGGGTTCCAAGGTAGAGGACACGTCCCCATGGAGCACATCTTTGAAGTGATACTTGTTGCAATTAGCTTGTGTCCATTAGGAAGGCTAAAGAATATTAATGATGATAAGATGTTTTGGTACATAGTTGGATTGTGTCAGTGATATTTAAATTTTGGCGGGAAAATTGTTCATGTTGTTTTGAGGCTTTAAAGGCAAAAATTTTGAATTATTTGGTACTGTAGTACAAAGAGAAAAATTACGAATTGTAGAGAGCCTGAAAAAGAAAACTTGTGAAGAGATTCTGGCACCTAAATTGGCTATTTGTAATGTCGATGTGTCCACAACGAAGACGATGAAGAAGGTTTAACTGAAGGAATTCAATCACAACCGCATTGAGCAATTGGAATATGGGTTACTTGTGAAGGATATGCAAAGCATCAGAGACCTTGGATTGGATATTTGGGGAGAATTTCCCTGGTGTGAGGATAGATGATTCATCATGTTTGTGTTGAGTTGGTTTCATGGTGAAACCCTAGTGCTAGACAAACCATATGTGGTATCAAAGGAGGTAATTCAAGAAATTATTGGATTATGCAGTGTCAGTGAGTTTCCTAGAAATAAATCTATTAGCTATCAAGAGGTAGAATATCTTATTAATATTGGTCGAGACCATCATGCATTTCTAATCAATACTCTTAAGGATCTGATAGTTAGGTATGTTTCCTATGGTGTTTCGTATAAGATTGAGTTTTGAAATCATGATGCTTTGACTTCTACATTAGCTGTAGTGTCTTCAATAGATTTTGTAATTTTACCACACAATTTTCCATCCCATCAGTGCACTACACACCTAATTCATGTAGTTCTAGGGTTTCTACATGATGCTCCATCAAATTTGGGGAATACTCCATTTATGGTTTTCTCTTTCCTTAATACTCATCTTCTCACCCTTCCAAAATTGAGGAGGAATTGTTAATCCATACCATTCTTTCCTAATCTCACCATCCCAGTAAGAAAATATACCTTCTATAAGATTCTTATTTTGTAATCTATTGTTGACTCTCCACAATAATAACTTCTATTTTATTCTCTAAACATTGTCTGTTCATCTTTTTTCCTTGAAACAGTCTTTTGTTTCATTCTTTCCAAGGTTCGCAAGCTACTATAGATGGTGCTACTTTCCAAATAATATTATAAAGACTCTTCTTATGAGTAATTGGCTAAGATTTTAAGTGTTCTACCATGGTATTAACTAATACAGATTTCCAATGGAGTTTTTTGCATAACCAATGCCAAAAATGTTGTGCCTAGGTGCAATTTAAAAGGATATGATCAATAGATTCTTCCTGATTTTCACAAAGAGAACATCATGAAGGGCCCTCAAATACAATTTTCATGAACCATTCGATCATTATAATTATTTTTTGCATTGCAACACATAAAAATATTCCTTCTTTTGGAAGGCATACTTTGTACCATCACAGATGTAGGAGAAAATCTGACTTCTACCAATTTTGAGTTTTGACCAAAGAGTCATAACCATCTTTGACATTGTAAGACCCAGTCTTAGATCCATTCCCTAAAAATTTATCTTCCCTAATTTTGGGGATAATTTTCCAATATTTAAGAATCGTGTTCAATTCTGATTTTTCTTCTATGGTTAAGGGAGTATCTTCTAGTGATTTCCATTTCAATCCTAGATTAGGGTCACCTAAAGGAATCTCTATATATTTTCTTACTTTCCTTCCCCAAAGGTTTGTTAGAATATCCTTAATCCTAGGGGATGTTATACTATCCATAGGAGTATACCCTCCCCACTAATCTTCCCAGAAGAGAATTGAATCACCGAATCTAATATCTCATATAAGATTGTGACTAATAATATCCCTACATTCCAGTATGAAGTTCCATGCTCTAGATCCTTTGGGTGGATCCCTAGTTCTAAAAATGCAAGTGGGGTCATTATTTTGAAGATATTTGTTTGCAATAATTTTGACCCATTTCCTAGCAGGTTCCTTATGGATCTTCCATACTAGTTTTTCTCTTAAAGCCATATTCTACCATTTTAACTTTTTTATGACTAACCCCCATACATTTAACGGTCTACAAATATTATCTCAGCTAATTAGAGCCATTTTCTTAATTTTCTAAAACCCCTTGCCTAAAAAAAAATCATCTTTTTTTCCCCATTTATCCTTAGCATTATGAGTAAGGGGAAAACAAGACATGTGATATGTGGGTATAGTTGAGAGTACATTTTTGATCATGGTTGCTCATCCTATATTGGATAACCATTTTCCTCTTTAATTTTCCATTTTATGGTCCATCTTCCTAACCAAGGGATCCCATAATTTAGTTGCTCTAATCCCTTTATCAAGGGGCATACCTAAATATCTGCATGGGAAAATACCTTTCTTGAACCCTAAAATTTGGCATATTTCATCTTCAAGCTTCTTATTAGAATTGAGGAAAAAAATTCAAATTTTTCTGCATTAACCCTTTGACCTAAAGCTTTCATATATAAAATTAGAATTTCCTTATAATTCCTAGCTTCTGATATTGTACTTTTACCAAGTAAGAGGGTGTCATTCGCAAATTATTGATGTGTAATATTAGGCACTCCATCAGTAACTTTAATGTTAGAAATCTGGCCTAACTGGTTTGCTTTAGAGACCATTCTACCAAATTATTATGCCGTGATGATGAAGAGAAAGGGCAAGATGGGGTCCCCTTGTCTTAGGCCCCTAGATATATTGAAAAAGCCTTCCGATGAACCATTAAATAATATAGTAATTTTGGGGGTATATATATACTTATAAATAAGATTGATCCATTATTTTGAAAATCCAAAATCCTCCATGCATTTACATAAAAATATCTTGTCTACTTTATCACATGCCTTTTGTATATCTAATTTGATGATCATATTTACTTCCTTATTTTGTTGGACTAAGTGTATGATTTCTTGGACTATAATTATACCATCGAATATAGATCTACTTGGCACAAACCCCATTTGTTCATCTGAGATAATACATGGCAATAGTTTTTTAAGTCTATTTGCTAGGGCTTTAGAGAGGATTTTGTAAATTGTATTACAAAGGGCTATGGGTCTAAAACTACCTAATTCCTTAGCTTCTGCTTCTTTAGGTATTAGGGTGAGGAATGTGTTATTAATTTCCTTTAATAGGTTTCCTGCCTTCCTGGTGTTTTTAATTGCTTCCCATAGTTCAAAACCAAGAAAGTGCCAACATTTTTGAAAAACAAAATAGCCTGAAAACATCAAGCCCTGGAGTTTTGTGGGGGTGTAATTGAAAGAGGGTTGTTTTAATCTCTTCTATTGAAAAATATTTATTTATTATTTTGTTTTCTTCTTCTGAAATGAGTTTAGGAATATTATCTAAAAAACTTTATTGTGCTATTAAATCAGAGGAATCTCAGTTATTTAATATATTTCAAAAAAAGTTTACAAATTATTTTTCTAATTCCTTTGGGTTATCAATTAAGTCTCCTCTTTCATTTTTAATCTTAACAATCCTATTAACATTCCTCCTTTGTTTAGTATTGTTGTGGAAAAACTTAGAATTCCTATCTCCATCAAATAGCTAGTTTTCTCTAGATTTTGTTTCCATAAGGTTTCTTCCTTAGATAATAATTCCTCATATTTATAAAGTAATTCTTTTTCTTTAAAGTATTTTTCATTGTCCATATCGTCCCTTATAACTTCCCCATTCAATTCATGGATATTCTTTTCAACATCCTCTTTTTCTTTAAAAATGCTTTTAAAATGTGTTTTGTTCCAATTTAAGATTTAAATTTTTATTGCTTTTAGTTTTGACACAAAGAAAAACATTTTAGATCCTTCAAAGTTTTCTTCCTACCACCATTGCTCTAATAAACCTAAATTATTTTTGTCATGAAACCACATGTTTTTAAATTTAAATAGATTCCTAGATGGTTTTCTTTCTTCTATAATATCTAGGCTGACCGGGAAGTGATCGAAACTAGAAAGAGCAAGAATTGAAGCTAATAATGTATGATTAAAAGATGCAAGATCCCCTAAAAATGAGAATCTGTCTAACCTTTCTGCAATATTGTTGACACCATCTCTCCTATTATTTTAGGTAAAAGTTCCATTGTTAGTTATGATATCTAACATGTTATAATTAAATACCCATTCTCTAAAATCCTTAAGTGACTAAGATTCATGTTGTATACCTCCCTTTTTCTCACTTATATCCAATATAGCATTAAAATCTCCTCCAAATATGCAGTTCCTGTTATTATGAGTATTGCAATAATTTCCAATTTCAGTCCATAGGTTCTTTTTACTTCTGGTTGTTATTGGGCCATATACATTAATCATAAAAAAAGTTAAGGAGCTATTAATACTATGCACCTATCCACCCATCCAATTATTTTCCTTAATTTAAATCTCAATCTTTACTTTCATAGGGTCCCAAAACATGGCTAATCCTCCATATGCAATTTCTACATTGACACTATTGGTTTTCCATATGCCTAATTTCCCACCAAATTTAAGCATTTCTTCTTTATTGATTTTTGTTTCTTGGATTAATAATATTTCTAAGTTTATTATGTTTAAACCGCGCTTTAGTAAGTGATTTTTGTTAGGGGCATTTAGTCCCTTAACATTCCACGTAGTGATCCTCATTGCTCCTTGGGAAGGAACTTCCCCTTCTCTGCATAAAGTATGATGGTAAGCTTAGCTTGGTTTCAGCTTCTCCATCCAATTTCCTTAAATCTTAGTTGATTTCCTTCCTCTCCTTTTTCTGTACTTTTCCACAATTAGGACTATCCATACCATCTACGGTTGTAGAAATGCCAAATTTGCCATCTTTATTATTTACATTTTCCATAATAGATAGATCAAAATCCTTCTCAATTTCTACATTCATATCTCTATTTACTTTCTCCATAAAATTATTCATGAATTCTTCACCCAGAAGTTCAAAACCTTCTTCATACTCTTTTTCAATAACTTCTTCAGCATAATCATATTGAATTCCCATGATATTGTATATTTCCTCTAACTCCTTTGGGATTTGGTTTGTCTCTTTAAAATTATTATCCTATATTAAGGCTAAGTACTTTAGTGTAGATTTAGTGTGAGGTGGTATCTTACATCCCTTTTCAGTATTCCCAGCATCACAATCCATAGTTTCCTAAATATTGGTAGTTACATTTTTACTTTGTTCCTCCAGGTTATACCACTTGGAGTGTGATGAAAATGTGTCACACTTCTATGAATCATTCCATCCAAGGTTGCTCAAGAATGAGGCCTCAAATATCGATCCATAGCTCTATAGTCATGGAGTGCAAAGGTGTGAAATGGAGGCCCTCAGATTTGACCTAGTTAGTGCCTATGCAAGTACACCATGAAATGAGAGATTCAATGCATGAAAATGAGATCTACTCTATATAATAACAATGCATCAAAGGAAATTGATCTAAATGATAACAATGCATGGTTAATCTATGAAAGGAAATATAAATGCAAGTCTAATCTATGAAAATAAACATGAATCTAATCTACATGAGTAGCCATGAATGCAAGAAGAAGAAGACAAGAAGATAGAGAAGTTGCAATATCAAAGCTTAAGTGCTCAAATTCTCCTCCAAAAATTGCTCTCCAAACATGTAGCATAAAAATACTATGAAAACCTAATATGATTTATGATTGATTGATGATTGATGATTATTGATTGATGATTGATGATTATCAAATGAGAAGGAGAGATTTCCTTATATAAGAAAGTGAACGGTTGAGATTAAGAGGCAAAAATCAAAGGCTATGATTAAGGGGTAAAAATCCCACCACTTAGGAGGATGTGATGAAAAATACATTTTTATTTAATTTTTATTTAATTCATTTCCTTTTTCAAAAAATAAAGTGCTTTAAGTGGGGATTTTTATTTATTTAATTAAAAGAGAGGTTTTCTTTCAATTAAATAAATTAGAAGAATTTTATTTAATTAAATGGGAGGAA
>MU225952.1:404709-424999 GCA_018584345.1 Thuja plicata | reverse complement strand
TATTTAATTAAAAGGGAGAAATTTACTTTAATTAAATAAGATAAATTCTATTCAATTAAAAGGGAGATTAAATCTTTTAATTAAATAAAAATGATCAAACCTTAGGAAATATTGAAATAATTGAATTGATTACAATTTGATCAAGGAAATTGATTTGAATTGAAAATGTTGCAAATCATTGATTCGGGAATTTGATAAATTGATAAAATGATAAATGGGGCCCAAAGTCTAGGCAACCATTTTAGGGTGCATACACCTGGTTAATTCATCTCTTACCTTATCATGGACATAGATAATATATTCTAGTAATCCTTCTAGAACCACAATATTTGATTCCAGCTTCTTTACAATTTCTTCTTGACATTGACTATCTTTGTGTGTATCTGTAATAGTATTTTCGGGTGGTTCACTGATAGAATCTTTTGATTTTTGTTCTATTTTGGTTGTCATCTTTGTATGCTCATCTAAAAATTTTGTATTAGGAGTAAGTCCAACATTATCTAGAATGTTTTCACTATCAGGAGTGAGTTCATCTCTTAATATCTCTTGTTCCTTATAGGCATCCTCCGATTTATTAAACTCCTCTACATATTTTTCATTTACCATACCAAGGATCTCCTTAACTTTTTTATGCCTACATTTATATCTATCTTACTTATTCCAGCTTCTCTCATTATCAATTTATCGTCAAATTCCTCCAATAGTGATTTAGACATAAGCATCTTGTCCCCCTTTGGTACATCTGAGTCCATTAATGAGACATTGATTCTCTCGCTTGCTAGGTCCCCTGAACCTATCATGTTCTCCATTGATCTAGAGGTATTAATCCCAGTCTCAATAATATCACCCTCTTCCACATCTAAATCAATTAGAGGGGACAATTCCTTACCCTTTCCTTCTAAATAAGTTATATTCTTATCATGTCCTTTGATTTTTGTTTGTTCATCTAATAAAACCAACTCTTGTTGTATATGTCTAGAAACTTTTAGGAGAGAACTGGGTTTGACAGTGTTTGTAGAGATAATATACTTTGTATTAGTCTAAAATTCCAAAGGATATTCTTGCTGGAGGTTTGATGTCTTAGCTGAATAATAATATTATTCAATGTTTTCTGCTTGATTATAGATAATTTTTTTAAATAGCTATATAATTATTTATGCAACCCTCAAAGAATTATGGTTTAAGATGATAAATAGATTGATTTGTAATAAATTGAATTGGTTTTATACTTTTATCATTCATTTCCATATTTATTAATATTTTAACATTGGATGATTCCATATATTTTTCTTCTACGCCCAGTATTCCACCTAACATATCACCAATTTTCATTAAAATCTTACTATGAAGTAGTTCTACAGGTGGATTGGGGATAGTTACCCATCTGGGTACCTTAATAGGTTCAAATTTGTTTGGTTCAAAATTAGGTTCCTAGTTTAGAAATTTGATATTAAAACCTTCATAGTGTGTGTATTTTGTGGATCTGCTAGCTGCAACATAACACTTCAATATGTCATTGCATTAGTGAAATAACATGAAATATCAAAGGAAAAGCATATATATATATATATATCACCAAAATCGATATATTTATCCCTATCTAAGAAGAGTATGAAATATGCTATAATTACCCTCAGATTATGCATAAATCGGTGACAAAATCATGCTTAGAATGAAATATTTAACTAAAATGCAAACTAAAATTCTCAATCAAAGTTCATTTTAGAGCTCCAATTGAAAGGTTATAACAATTCTAAATGCAAGAGCTAAAATTCAATAAGAAATCTCTAAGAATATGAGCAGCATAAGATTGCTTTCAACAATTAAGGAATTAGGGGCCTATTGAGATCAAAATTCATTCCATTTATAGAAGAATTTGAGGAATGAGAGGTTAGGATTGAAATTTGAAGAGAGGTGGAGATTGAATCTTTGATGATCCATGTGAGGTGATCCAAGTGATTTAACTCTCATTGGCTAGGGAACTGACTTTCCCTTTTGCAAGTGAGGAGTTCTAATTAGGATTTTATTTAATTCCATTTAATTAATTACCTTAGCCATGTATTTGATTATTTTTTATTTAATTTATTTGATTTGATTTAATTAGCTAAGGCAATTAATATAATTTGGTGATAAGATCACTTAGGAGATTAAATTTGATTTAAACGAATTATGCCAATTAATTAAAGAATTGTCTTGACATAATTAGGGGTATGATCACGCTTAGGGAAAATAGGGTCTATGGTCAAAGTAGAGAAAATTAGGGTGGTTACATTTTCCCCTCTTTGAATTGATGTGCAAGCAGTGCATTGATTCAAAGAATGATTGATGTTGACTTCAAAAAGTTTGAGAATTCTACACTTGATTGAACATAATCTCTGATGAGACCAGTATCACACTTGATTGAACTAAGACTAGTTGTATTGACTTTGAACTTGATCGAACAAAGGTCAAAAAAGATCTAGAAGATACCAATTCTGAACTTGATTTAATGAGAATCGATAATATTGACGTCGAACTTGATCGAACGAAGGTCAATACAAAGCTTCTAGGAGTTATGAGGTATCAATTGTAAACTTGATCAAATGAGAATTGATAATACTGACTCTAAATTGATTGAACAAACATTGGTATGAAGCTGCTAGGAGCTTGATAAAGATCTGAGAATATGTAGACATAGATACCTAGCTTGTGAGAACGGAAGCCTTCTATCCAACAATTCTGACTTGATCGAAGGAAATTGCCATGCCCCTAGTCTTTTGATGATGAAGTTGTGTTAATGCTATTTAAGCAAGAATTTGAATGATTTAAGTGTGATCATGCCCCCTCGGGAATGAAATCGAAGGAAAATGAATAAAATCCCTCTTTAGAATGATATATCACTTGAAGTGACCGATTGGATCGAGAAAGAATAAATTAGAAGAAATGATGAAGCGAAGGTGTGTTAAGAGAAAACACAATTTTACCAAGTTAACTATGTGAAAATGTAAGTTTTGAGTCTGATAAAATGATGTATGACCAATATTTTGATGAATAATGTGCCATTTGGATGATAGAGAACTTGAAAAACTGAATGCATAAAGCCTGTCAATCATTTTATGAACATGTATAGCAATTCTGTATTTTTGGGAAGCTATCGCAAAATCTGTACTATGTTGTTGAAAACATTGTCTGCATGTTCAATTTCATTCCTGATAGATTAGAGAAGAAAAAAATTGAATTTTGATAGTCTAGGAGGAGTTCTAGAGCTCCTAAATAGCTCAAAAAGGTCAATATATATCCCAATATTCACTTTTTACCCATTCATTTTCACTTTTGTCTTTAGTAAATTCATAGCTCTGTAGAGAAGATGGTGGTCCCCGTGGAGAAACATCGATTCAAGCTTGCCCATTGACATCAGCGCCCGACCGATTATGCACCACCAGTGAGTACCTCAAAACCTACCTTTCCATGTTTTTCTATTTTTCATTTTGTCCATTTTTGCAAGAGTTGTGTAGCTTTGAAGTTTGCACTGCACCCATATATGGGATCGCATTTGGTTAATCCCATGTCGCATCCCATTTTCCCCCAAAATCCCATCTCGCATCCTGTAAATTTGGGATCGCACCTTTTTTTCTACTTTAGCATCACATGTGGTAATTTTTGTTAAGCTTTGAAGTTTTTCCGCATCCTGTGGAAACAGGATCGCACCCTGCGTCTCATGTCACATCCAATATAAAGGATTGCACCCTGTAAAAATAGAGTCATTCTAGTTTAAGAGTTAGTTTTCTTCTATTTTTGATTATTTTTCTTTTTTTGAAGACCAAAAATACTTATCTGATTGTGTTTCTGCGTAGTTTCCTTAGTGAGAATACTGAATTAAACATGTATGTTCTTTTTGTTGACAGACTAACTTTGAGGTAGTTTCTTTTTGAGGTCCCTATCTAGGTCAGGTCCTTTCTTTGTCACAATCATTGACAAATGTTGAGCTATAGATTGTAGCCAGAGTAGGATTAGATGCACTCATAGATTTACCCAATATCAGGGTGAATCAAGGGTTTTTGACTGCGCCTGCCGAGAGATGGCATTCAGAGCACAACACCTTTCATCTCCTGACTGGTGAGATGAAAGTCACACTTGAGGATGTGTGGAGCATATTACGAATTCTAGTGATGGGTCAGGAGGTACAGTTTGAGTCTCATTCTGGTATAGCCATTGCATTGGCTTATACATTCTTTGGATATCATACCATAGTGTGTTAGTATTTGACCTAGGATCATATGTGCGATCATTATGATCATTTACCTATATATCTAGCCGAATTGATTAGAGGCATCCTCATTCCTAATAGAGGACAACATGGTTTTATGTGTGGCTGGGTAGATACTCTGGAGCAGATGATTGGATCATCCCGTAGATTCGCTTGGGGTACCAAAATTTTAGCACACATATATCGAGAGCTTCATGAGATAGTCTATCAGTACTCCCACAGCATGACTGTAGGGATTTTAGTTTTGCAGATCTGGGCCTGGGAGCATATCACTGTGACATGTCCGATAGTAGACAGGCAGCGAGCAGTTCAGTAGCCTTACGTTTATATGTATTCTAGATTGATTTAGTAGCCCCATATGGGCAAGGTAAAGTATTGGCATCGGTTGTTTGATGATATGACTATTGTTACCTGGTGACCATACCTTTATTGTGAGTAGTAGGCTTCAGATAGGCAATAAATTTTGTATTTCTTTTAGAGTAGGTACTTGATTGGGTGGACCTGATACATTGTAGAGTAGTTTCTAGTGACATGTGTTTTGAGACAGTATGGCCACGTACCAGGCAGATGTCAGGATATGTCAGTATATGCCTGGATCTGTGATGAGGAGTCACTTTGGGGAGCCTAGTTGGTATATGAGACCATGCAGCAGGCGATCAGTCAGACATTTTTAGTGGCATGGGATATTATTCCAGAGGTTATTGATACATTTGTTCTGATGGGTACCTCGCACATATGTTACAGTATCTATTTTCTAGATTCACAGCTCCTAATGAGGCAGTTCCTTGCATAGAGGATCCTTTAGATTATGATCTCACATATGACAGACCAGTTAAAGGTAGAGGTGGAGCCCAGAGAGACCGGAGAGGTGAGGGGAGAGATGGTAGGTGCCCTCCTCTGGATAGAGGTCATAGTCTGGATGATGATGGTGGGGATGACAGTTTGAAATATTAATTTAAACTTTCAATATTGCTCCCAGATGTAAAATGTGTCACAAAAAGGTTTCAATTTTGCACAATCAAAGGAAAAACTGCCTAATATTTTGATGTCAAATACCTCTATTTTAAATTAGAAGCATTTGACATCAAAATATTAATTTAAAGTTTCAAATATTAATTTAAAGTTTCATTTTTACACAATCAGAGGAAAACCCACCTAATATTTTAATGTCAAATGCTTCAATTTTAAATTTCATGAAGATCTAATCTCGTTTGAAATATTAATTTAAAGTTTCAATCTTGCTCAATCAGAGGAAAACCCACCTAACATTTTGATGTCAAATTCTTCTATTTTAAATTTCATGGAGATCCGAGCTCGTTTGAAATATTAATTTCAAGTTTAAATTTTACACAATCAGTGGAAAACCCACCTAATATTTTGATGTCAAATGCTTCCAATTTAAATTTCACAAAAATTGGAGCTCGTTTGAAATATAAATCTTAAGTTTCAATTTTTCTCAATACAGAGGGAAACCCACCTAATATTTTAATGTCAAATGCTTCCATTTTAAATTTCAGGAAGATCGGAGCTCGTTTGAAATATTAATTTAAACTTTCAATTTTGCTCCCGGATGTAAAACATGTCACAAAAAAGTTTCAATTTTGCACAATCAGAGGTAAACCCACCTAATATTCTGATGACAAATGCTTCCATTTCAAATTTAACAAACATTGGAGCTCGTTTGAAATATTAATTTAAAGTTTAAATTTTTCTCAATCAAAGGAAAACCCACCTAATATTTTGATGTCAAATGCTTCTATTTTAAATTGGAAGAATTTGACATCAAAATATTAATTTAAAGCTTCAAATATTAATTTAAAGTTTCACTTTTACATAATCAGAGTAAAACCCACCTAATATTTTAATGTCAAATGCTTCCATTTTAAATTTCACGAAGATCGGATCTTGTTTGAAATATTAATTTACAGTTTCAATTTTTCTCAATCAGAGGAAAACCCACCTAATATTTTGATGTCAAATGCTTCTATTTTAAATTTCATAGAGATCCAAGATCGTTTGAAATATTAATTTCAAGTTTCAATTTTACATAATCAGCGGAAAACCCACCTAATATTTTGATGTCAAATGCTTCCAATTTAAATTTCACAAAGATTGGAGCTTGTTTGAAATATTAATTTAAATTTTCAATTTTTCTCAATCAGAGGAAAAGCCACCTAATATTTTGATGTCAAATGCTTCCATTTTAAATTTCATGAAGATCAGAGCTCCTTTGAAATATTAATTTAAACTTTCAATTTTTCTCTCAGACGTAAAATGTGTCACAAAAAAGTTTCAATTTTGCACAATCAGATGTAAACCCACCTAATAATTTGATGTCAAATGCTTCTATTTTAAATTGGAAGCGTTTGACATCAAAATATTAATTTAAAGTTTGAAATATTTATTTAAATATTTAGTTTTACACAATTAGACAAAAACCCACCTAATATTTTAATATCAAATGTTTCAATTTTAAGTTTAATGAATATCGAATCTCATTTGAAATATTAATTTAAAGTTTCAATTTTGCTCAATTAGAGGAAAACCCACCTAATATTTTGAAGTCAAATGCTTCTATTTTAAATTTCACGAAGATCCGAGCTCGTTTGAAATATTAATTTCAAGTTTCAATTTTACACAATTAGTGGAAAACCCACCTAATATTTTGATGTCAAATGCTTGCAATTTAAATTTCATGAAGATCAGAGCTCATTAGAAATATTAATTTAACGTTTCAATTTTGCTCAATCAGAGGAAAACCCACCTAATATTTTGATGTCAAATCTTCCATTTTAAATTTCACAAAGATTGGAGCTCGTTTGAAATATTAATTTAAACTTTCAATTTTGCTCCTAGACGTAAAATGTGTCACAAAAAAGTATCAATTTTTCACAATCAGAGGTAAACCTACCTAATATTTTGATATTAAATGCTTCCATTTTAAATTTAATGAGCATCAGAGCTTGTTTGAAATATTAATTTAAACTTTCAACTTCTCTCAATTAGAGGAAAACCCACCTAATATTTTGATGTCAAATGCTTCTATTTTAAATTGGAAGCATTTGACATCAAAATATTAATTTAAAGTTTCATATATTAATTTAAAGTTTCAATTTTACAGAATCAGAGGAAAACCCACCTAATATTTTAATGTCAAATTCTTCCATTTTAAATTTCATGAAGATTGGATGTCGTTTGAAATATTAATTTAAAGTTTCAATTTTGTGTAATTAGAGGAAAACTCACCTAATATTTTGATGTCAAATGCTTCTATTTTAAATTTCACAGAGATCCAAGCTCGTTTGAAATATTAATTTCAAGTTTCAATTTTACACAATCAGAGGAAAACCCACCTAATATTTTGATGTCAAATGCTTCCAGTTTAAATTTCCCAAAGATCAGAGCTCATTTGAAATATTAATTTAAAGTTTCAATTTTGCTCCCGGATGTAAAATCTGTCACAAAAAAGTTTCAATTTTGCACAATTAGAGGTAAACCCACCTGATATTTTGATGTCAAATGCTTCCATTTTAAATTTTAGGAACATTAGAGCTCCTTTGAAATATTAATTTAAACTTTCAACTTTTCTCAATCAGAGGAAAACCCACCTAATATTTTGATGTCAAATTCTTCTATTTTAAATTGGAAGCATTTGAGATCAAAATATTAATTTGAAGTTTCAAATATTAATTTAAAGTTTCAATTTTACACAATCAGAGGAAACCCCACCTAATACTTTAATGTCAAATGCTTCCATTTTAAATTTCATGAAGATCAGATCTTGTTTAAAATATTAATTTAAAGTTTCAATTTTTCTCAATCAGAGGAAAACCTACGTAATATTTTGATGTCAAATGCTTCTATTTCAAATTTCACAGAGATCCGAGCTCATTTGAAATGTTAATTTCAAGTTTCTATTTTACACAATCAGTCGAAAACCTACCTAATATTTTGATGTCAAATGCGTCCAATTTAAATTTCATGAAGATCGGGGCTCGTTTCAAATATTAATTTAAAGTTTGAATTTTGCTCAATTGGAGGCAAACCCACCTAATATTTTTATGTCAAATGCTTCCATTTTAAATTTCATGAAGATCAGAGCTCATTTGAAATATTAATTTAAAGTTTCAATTTTGTTCCCAGACGTAAAACGTGTCACAAAAAAGTTTCAATTTTACACAATCAGAGGTAAACCCACCTAATATTTTGATGTCAAATGCTTCCATTTTAAATTTCATGAAATTCGGAGCTCGTTTGAAATATTATTTTAAAATTTTAATTTTGCTCAATCAGAGTCAAACCCTGCTAATATTTTTATTTCAAATTCTTCTATTTTAAATTAGAAGCATTTGACATCAAAATATTAATTTAAAGTTTCAAATATTAATTTAAAGTTTCAGTTTTACGCAATCAGAGGAAAACCCACCTAATATTTTAATCTCAAATGCTTCCATTTTAACTTTCACGAAGATCGAATCTTGTTTGAAATATTAATTTAAAGTTTCAATTTTGCTAATTCAGAGAAAAACCCACCTAATATTTTGATGTCAAATTCTTCTATTTTAAATTTCTTGGAGATTCGAGCTTATTTGAAATATTAATTTCAAGTTTGAATTTTACATAATCAATGTAAAACCCACCTAATATTTTCATGTCAAATGCTTCCAATTTAAATTTCACGAAGATCGGAGCTCATTTGAAATATTAATTTAAATTTTCAAATTTGCTCAATCAGAGGAAAACCCACCTAATATTTTGATGTCAAATGCTTCCATTTTAAATTTCACGAAGATTGGAGCTCATTTGAAATATTGATTTAAACTTTCAATTTTGATCCCAGACGTAAAATATGTCAAAAAAAAGTTTCAATTTTGCACAATCAGAGCTAAACCCACCTAATATTTTGAAGTCAAATGCTTCCATTTTAAATTTCATGAACATCAGAGCTCATTTGAAATATTAATTTAAACCTTCAACTTTGCTCAATAAGAGGAAAACCCACCTAATATTTTGATGTCAAATGCTTCTATTTTAAATTGGAAGCATTTTAAATCAAAATATTAATTTAAAGTTTCAAATATTAAATTTAAGTTTCAGTTTTACACAATCAGAGGAAAACCCACCTAATATTTTAATGTCAAATGCTTCCATTTTAAATTTCACGAAGATCAGATCTTATTTGAAATATTAATTTAAAGTTTCAATTTTGCTTAATCAGAAGAAAACCCACCTAATATTTTGATGTCAAATGCTTCTATTTTAAATTTCACGGAGATCCGAGCTCATTTGAAATATTGATTTCCAATTTCAATTTTACACAATCAGTGGAAAACCCACCTAATATTTCGATGTGAAATGCTTCCATTTTAAATTTCACAAAGATTGGAGCTCGTTTGAAATATTAATTTAAACTTTCAATTTTTCTCAATAAGAGGAAAACCCACCTAATATTTTCATGTAAAATGCTTCTATTTTAAATTGGAAGCATTTGACATCAAAATGTTAATTTAAATTTTCAAATATTAATTTAAAGTTTCAGTTTTACACAATCCGAGGAAAACCCACCTAATATTTTAATGTTAAATGCTTCCACTTTAAATTTCATGAAGATCGGATCTCATTTGAAATATTCATTTCAAGTTTCAATTTTGCTAAATCAGAGGAAAACCCACCGAATATTTTGATGTCAAATGCTACTATTTTTAATTTCACAGAGATCCGAGCTTGTCTGAAATATTAATTTCAAGTTTCAATTTTACACAATCAGTGCAAAACCCACCTAATATTTTGATGTCAAATGCTTTCATTTTAAATTTTAGGAAGATCAGAGCTCGTTTGAAATATTAATTTAAACTTTAAATTTTGCTCCTGGACGTAAAACGTGTCACAAAAAAGTTTCAATTTTGCACAATCAGAGGTAAACCCACCTAATATTTTGATGTCAAATGCTTCGATTATAAATTTCACGAACATCAGAGCTCGTTTGAAATATTAATCTAAACTTTCAATTTTTCTCAGTCAAAGGAAAACCCGCCTAATATTTTGATGTCAAATGCTTCTATTTTAAATTAGAAGCATTTGATATCAAAATATTCATTTAAAGTTTCAAATATTAATTTAAAGTTTCAGTTTTACACAATCATAGGAAAACCCACCTAATATTTTAATGTCAAATGCTTCCATTTTAAATTTCACGAAGACCAGATCTCGTTTGAAATATTAATTTAAAGTTTCAATTTAGCTCATTTAGAGGAAAACACACCTAATATTTTGATGTCAAATGCTTCTATTTTAAATTTCACGAAGATCCGAGCTCGTTTGAAATATTAATTTCAAGTTTCAATTTTACACAATCAGTGGAAAACCCACCTAATATTTTGATGTCAAATACTTCCAATTTAAATATCACGAAGATTGGAGCTCATTCAAAATATTAATTTAAAGTTTCAATTTCTCTCAATCAAAGGAAAACCCACCTAATATTTTGATGTCAAATACTTCCTTTTTAAATTTCATGAAGATCAGAGCTCGTTTGAAATATTAATTTAAACTTTAGATTTTGCTCCTGAACATAAAATGTGTCACAAAAAAGTTTCAATTTTGCACAGTCAGAGGTAAACCCGCCTAATATTTTGATGTCAACTGCTTCCATTTTAAATTTCATGAACATCGGAGCTCGTTTGAAATATTAATTTAAACTTTCAATTTTGTTCAATTAGAGGAAAACCCACCTAATATTTTGATGTCAAATGCTTCTATTTTAAATTTGAAGTATTTGACATCAAAATATTAATTTAAAGTTTCAAATATTAATTTAAAGTTTCAAATATTAATTTAAAGTTTCAGTTTTACACAATCAGAGGAAAACCCACCTAATATTTTAATGTCAAATGCTTCCATTTTAAATTTCACAAAGATCAGATCTCATATGAAATATTAATTTAAAGTTTCAATTTTGGTCAATCAGAGGAAAACCCACTTAATATTTTGATGTCAAATGCTCCTATTTTAAATTTCATGGAGATTCTAGCTCGTTTGTAATTTAATTTCAATTTTCAATTTTACACAATCAGTGGAAAACCCACCTAATATTTTGATGTTAAATGCTTCCAATTTAAATTTCACGAAGATCGGAGCTCATTTGAAATATTAATTTAAATTTTAAATTTTTCTCAATCAGAGGAAAACCCACCAAATATTTTGATGTCAAATGCTTCCATTTTAAATTTCACGAAGATTAGATCTTGTTTGAAATATTAATTTAAACATTCAATTTTTCTCCCGAACGTAAAATGTGTCACCAAAAAGTTTCAATTTTGCACAATCAGAGGTAAAACCACCTAATATTTTGATGACAAATGCTTCCATTTTAAATTTCATGAACATCAGAGCTCGTTTGAAATATTAATTTAAACTTTCAATTTTACTCAATCAGAGGAAAACCCACATAATATTGTCAAATGCTTCTATTTTAAATTGGAAGCATTTGACATCAAATATTAATTTAAAGTTTTAGTTTTATACAATCAGAGGAAAACCCACCTAATATTTTAATTTCAAATGCTTCCATTTTAAATTTCACGAAGATTGGATCTCATTTGAAATATTAATTTAAAGTTTTAATTTTGCTCAATAAGAGGAAAACCCACTTAATATTTTGATGTCAAATGCTTCTATTTTAAATTTTATAGAGATCCGAGCTCATTTGAAATATTAATTTCAAGTTTCAATTTTACACAATCAGTGGAAAACCCACCTAATATTTTGATTTTAAATGCTTCCAATTTAAATTTCATGAAGATCGAAGCTCTTTTGAAATATTAATTTATAGTTTCAATTTTTCTCAATCAGAGGAAAACCCACCTAATATTCTGATGTCAAATGCTTCCATTTTAAATTTCACGAAGATCGGAGCTCATTTGAAATATTAATTTAAACTTTCAATTTTGCTCCCGGACGTAAAATGTGTCATAAAAAAGTTTCAATTTTGCACAATCAGAGGGAAACCCACCTAATATTTTGATGTCAAATGCTTCCATTTTAAATTTCACAAACATCAGAGCTTGTTTCAAATATTAATTTAAACTTTCAATTTTGCTCAATTAGAGGAAAACCCAGCTAATATTTTGATATCAAATGCTTCTATATTAAATTGGAAGTATTTGACATCAAAATATTAATTTAAAGTTTAAAAAATTAATTTAAAGTTTCAGTTTTACACAATCAAAGGAAAACCCACCTAATATTTTAAGGTCAAATGCTTCCATTTTAAATTTCACGAAGATCGGATCTCGTTTGAAATATTAATTTAAAGTTTCAATTTTGCTCAATCAGAGGAAAACCCACCTAATATTTTCATGTCAAATGCTTCTATTTTAAATTTCACAGAGATCTGAGCTCTTTTGAAATATTAATTTCAAGTTTCAATTTTACACAATCAGTGGAAAACCCACCTAATATTTTGATGTCAAATGCTTCCAATTTAAATTTCACGAAGATCGTAGCTCGTTTGAAATATTGATTTAAAGATTCAATTTTTACAATTAGAGAAAAACCCACATAATATTTTTATGTCAAATGCTTCCATTTTAAATTTCACGAAGATCAGAGCTCGTTTGAATTATTATTTTAAACTTTCAGTTTTTCTCCCGGATGTAAAACATGTCAAAAAAGTTTCAATTTTGCACAATCAGAGGAAAACCCACCAAATATTTTAATGTCAAATTCTTCAATTTTTAATTTCACGAAGATCGGATATCATTTGAAATATTAATTTAAAGTTTTAATTTTTCTCAATCAGAGGAAAACTCACCTAATATTTTCATGTCAAATGATTCTATTTTAAATTTCACAGAGATCCTAGCTCGTTTGAAATATTAATTTCAATTTTTTAATTTTACACAATTAGTGGAAAACCCACCTAATATTTCTATGTCAAATGCTTCCAATTTAAATTTCATGAAGATCGGAGCTCGTTTGAAATATTAATTTAAAGTTTCAATTTTGCTCAATCAAAGGAAAACCCACCTAATATTTTGATGTCAAATGCTTCCATTTTAAATTTCACGAAAATCAGAGCTCATTTGAAATAATAATTTAAACTTTCAATTTTGCTCCCAGACGTAAAACATGTCACAAAAGAGTTTTAATTTTGCGCAATCAGAGGTAAACCCACGTAATATTTTGATGTCAAATACTTCCATTTTAATTGTTATGAACATTGGAGCTTGTTTGAAATATTAATTTAAACTTTCAATTTTGCTCAATCAGAGGAAAACCCACCTAATATTTTGATGTCAAATGCTTCAATTTTAAATTGGAAGTATTTGACATCAAAATATTAATGTAAATTTTCAAAAATTAATTTAAAGTTTCCATTTTCCACAATTAGAGGAAAACACACCTAATATTTTAATGTCAAATGCTTACATTTTAAATTTCATGAAGACAGATCTCGTTTGAAATATTAATTTAAAGTTTCAATTTTGCTCAATCAGAGGATAACCCACCTAATATTTTGATGTCAAATGCTTCTAATTTAAATTTCATAGAGATCCGAGCTCGTTTGAAATATTAATTTCAAGTTTCAATTTTACACAATTAGTGGAAAACACTCCTAATATTTTGATGTCAAATGCTTCCAATTTAAATTTCACGAAGATCAGAGGTCGTTTGAAATATTAATTTAAAGTTTAAATATTGCTCAATCAGATGAAAACCCACCTAATATTTTGATGTCAAATGCTTCCATTTTAAATTTCATAAACATCGGAGCTCATTTGAAATATTAATTTAAACTTTCCATTTTGCTCCCAGACGTAAAACGTGTCACAAAAAAGTTTCAATTTTGCACAATCAGAGGTAAACCCACCTAATATTTTGATGTCAAATGCTTCCATTTTAAATTTTAGGCACATCAGAGCTCGTTTAAAATATAAATTTAAACTTTCAATTTTGCTAAATCAGAGGAAAACCTACCTAATATTTTGATGTCAAATGCTTCTATTTTAAATTGGAAGCATTTCACATCAAAATATTAATTTAAAGTTTCATTTTTACACAATCATAGGAAAACCCACGTAATATTTTAATGTCAAATGCTTCCATTTTAAATTTCACAAAGATCGGATCTCGTTTGAAATATTAATTTAAAGATTCAATTTTGCTCAATCAGAGGAAAACCTACCTAATATTTTGATTTTAAATGCTTTTATTTTAAATTTCACGAAGATTTGAGCTCGTTTGAAATATTAATTTCAAGTTTCAATTTTACACAATCAGTGGAAAACCCACCTAATATTTTGATGTCAAATACTTCCAATTTAAATTTCATGAAGATAAGAGCTCGTTTGAAATATTAATTTAAAGCTTAAATCTTGCTCAATTAGAGGTAAACCCACCTAATATTTTGGTGTCAAATGCTTCCATTTTAAATTTTACAAACATCGGAGCTGGTTTGAAATATTAATTTAAACTTTCCATTTTGCTCTCGGACGTAAAACGTGTCACAAAAAAGTTTCAAATTTGTACAATCAGAGGTAAACCCACCTAATATTTTGATGTCAAATGCTTCCATTTTAAATTTCATGAACATCGAATCTCGTTTGAAATATTAATTTAAACTTTCAATTTTGCTCAATCAGAGGAAAACAAACCCAATATTTTGATGTCAAATGCTTCTATTTTAAATTGGAAGCATTTGATATCAAAATATTAATTTAAAGTTTCAAATATTAATTTAAAGTTTCAGTTTTACACAATCAGAGGAAAAACCCACCTAATATTTTAATGTCAAATGCTTACATTTTAAATTTCATGAAGATTGGATCTCATTTGAAATATTAATTTAAAGTTTCAATTTTCCTTAATTAGAGGAAAACCCACCTAATATTTTTATTTTAAATGCTTCTATTTTAAATTTTATGGAGATCCGAGCTCGTTTGAAATATTAATTTAAGGTTTCAATTTTACATAATCAGTGGAAAACCCTCCTAATATTTTGATGTCAAATGCTTCCAATTTAAATTTCATGAAGATCGGAGCTCCTTTTAATATTAATTTAAAGTTGCAATTTCTCTCAATTAGAGGAAAATGCACTCAATATTTTTATGTTAAATGCTTCCATTTTAAATTTCACGAAGATCAGAGATCTCTTGAAATATTAATTTAAACTTTCAATTTCACTCCCGGACGTAAAATTTGTCAAAAAAAAGTTTCAATTTTGCACAATCATAGGTAAACCCACCTAATATTTTGATGTCAAATGCTTCCATTTCAAATTTCATGAACATCAGAGCTCGTTTGACATATTAATTTAAAGTTTCAATTTTGCTCAATCAGAGGAAAACCCACCTAATATTTTGATGTCAAATGCTTCTATTTTAAATTGGAAGCATTTGACATCAAAATATTAATTTAAAGTTTCAAATATTAATTTAAAGTTTCAGTTTTACACAATCAGAGGAAAACCCACCTCATATTTTAATGTCAAATGCTTCTATTTTAAATTTCACAAAGATCGGATCTCGTTTGAAATATTAATTTAAAGTTTCAATTTTGCTCAATCAGAGGAAAACCCACCTAATATGTTGATGTCAAATGCTTCTATTTTAAATTTCACGGAGATCTGAGCTCTTTTGAAATATTATTTTCAAGTTTCAATTTTACACAATAAGCGGAAAACTCACCTAATATTTTGATGTCAAATGCTTCCAATTTCAATTTCATGAAGATCGGAGTTCATTTGAAATTTTAATTTAAAGTTTCAATTTTTCTCAATCAGAGGAAAACCCACCTAATATTTTGATGTCAAATGCTTACATTTTAAATTTCACAAAGATTGGAGGTCATTTGAAATATTAGTTTAAACTTTCAATTTTGCTCCCGAACGTAAAATGTGTCAAAAAAAAGTTTCAATTTTGCACAATCAGAGGTAAACCCACCTAATATTTTGATTTCAAATGCTTCCATTTTAAATTTGACGAACATCAGAGCTCGTTTGAAATATTAATTTTAAATTTCAATTTTGCTTAATCGGAGGAAAACCCACCTAATATTTTGATGTCAAATGCTTCTATTTTAAATTTGAAGCATTTGACATCAAAATATTAATTTAGTGATTCAAATATTAATTTAAAGTTTTAGTTTTACACAATCAGAGGAAAACCCACCTAATATTTCAATGTCAAATGCTTCCATTTTAAATTGCACAAAGATCAGATCTCGTTTGAATTATTAATTTAAAGTTTCAATTTTTCTCAATCAAAGGAAAACCCACCTAATTTTTTTATGTCAAAAGCTTCTATTTTAAATTTTACAGAGATCTGAGCTCGTTTGAAATATTAATTTCAAGTTTCAATTTTACACAATCAGTGGAAAGCCCACCTAATATTTTGCTGTCAAATGCTTCCAATTTAAATTTCATGAAGATTGGAGCTCGTTTGAAATATTAATTTAAAGTTTCAAATTTTCTCAATCAGAGGAAAACCCACCTAATATTTTGATGGCAAATGCTTACATTTTAAATTTCACGAAGATCGGAGCTCGTTTGAAATATTAATTTAAACTTTCAATTTTTCTGCCGGACGTAAAACGTATCACAAAAAAGTTTCAATTTGGCACAATCAGAGGTAAACCCACCGAATATGTTGATGTCAAATGCTTCCATTATAAATTTCATGAAAATCTGAGCTCGTTTGAAATATTAATTTAAACTTTCAATTTTGCTCAATCAGAGGAAACTCCACCTAATATTTTGATGTCAAATGCTTCTATTTTAAATTGGAAGCATTTGACATCAAAATATTAATTTAAAGTTTCAAATATTAATTTAAAGTTTGAGTTTTACACAATCAGAGGAAAACCCACTTAATATTTTAATGTAAAATGCTTCCATTTTAAATTTCACAAAGATCGGATCTCGTTTGAAATATTAATTTAAAGTTTCAATTTTTATCAATCAGAGGAAAACCCACGTAATATTTTGATGTCAAATGCTTCTATTTTAAATTTTACAGAGATCCAAGCTTGTTTGAAATATTAATTTCAAGTTTCAATTTTATGCTGACATGTAACTGATTGAATGTTTGATAATGTTAAGTTGAAGATAATGCAAGACATTAAATCAGTTAATGGTTTCTATTGTCATTGATGTCAACTTGATATCATATATACAGTCATGTACATAATGCCAAAGACTTCAAAGAATCAATGCAACATAGGTTATCATTTTAGCAATGCATAAAAGTTAAGTATTCACCAAGTGATAGACAACACTGATGGAGTGCACACCATTAGTAAAGGCAAAGGAGAAAAGTGATTGTGATACCCGACAAGTAGAAGATAGTATTACCAGATGAAGCAAAACCACAGGATACTTGACGAGCTGAAAATAGAGTTTCATGACGAGTAAAAATCTAATGATGCCTGACGGACAAAGATCCCAAAGCTAACTAGAGCCACACCGACGGAACTGTCAGTTGTCACCAACAACTAACTAAAGAGTTGGCTGACAAAACAAAGAGTTTAGAAAATGAAAAAATATCTAGCTGGCAAGAGCTAAAGATAGACTTAACTGGTTGTTTTCTTTGTTTTATTCTACCAGAGTTAAGTAATTGATTTAAATAATATTTGTACAGTTGGCAAGAAGATAACTATGAGATAAATCAGGAGTTATGCTTTAAATTAGATTGGCTGGATTGTTTTCACTCCAAGAATCAAGAATCAAGAATCAATGAATATTATGTCTATATAAGAGATAAGATTAATTCATTTTCATATGCATGGGAAGGGGAGTGAATAGAAAAAGGATTCTGAAGAGAAACTGATGAAGAAGAACTTCATATAATCCTGATCAATCAAGCTAAAGGAGAGCTAAAGAATTTTGCAGACACTGACAAATAGTGAAGCATAGCATCACAAAGCAGAAAGTGTGGAGCACAAAGAATTGAATTGATACATTGATCAAAGAAGTAATGTACTTAAATAGATCTAAAAATCTACAATTCAAAGTTGCATCATAAATAGGTCATAGTGTTTCAGTTTAACCATTGAAGCATCAAGTCTCTTAACCAAGCACGACTTAACAATCTTCTATATATTGAGGTACATTCCAAGGAGTGCCAAAAGTTTTGATTCATGAAAGTAGCTTTGGACTTTCCAGATACCTATTGATAGTCTAAGAAGGAGGCTAATTCAAGGATGGTAGAAATAGATGCCCAATACTAAGTGACAACCTCTATGTATAAAATGCTCTAACAAGGTCACACTTAACAGTATGTTTGTAACCTTTAACATGGTTGGCTCCTAAGAGGGCTCACTTTAGAAAAGTGAAAATTTGGGGTACCGGTCCCAGTGGTTTTTCCCTTAACAAGGTTTCCATGTTAAAATCCATGTGTTATGTGTGTATGGTTTATTACTTTACTAATTTACATTTCACATATGCATTTCTGGATTGATTTGTATACTCTGCTTATTTACTGAGTTTCGGTAAATAGTTTTACTACTTATCGGTAATCAAAGAGAATAAGGATAGACATGGAAAATTGACAGAAAGTTAATCATTATAAGTATTTCATGGCATGCATCTTGTAGGGACTTAATAATATGAGGTTTATTTGATCGGTGGTATATATTTGAAGGATAAATTTTGAGGTCACTAATTCACCCCCCCCTCTTAGTTATTACTAACAATTGGTATCAGAGCTTGTTGGCTTAGAAGAAAGGTTTCAAGACCTAAGTCAGGATCACAAGAAGAATAGATGAGATGTGCCCAAGTTGAACAAAGACAACTTTGCTTCATGGAAAAGCAGGATAAGACTACACTTATCAGGTATTGCTAATGATGTTACTCAATACTTAGATACTGAATATATGTTTCCTACAGAGTATTAACATTAGATAAATTGAGAGAGAAGCATGAACACAATTGCATGGTCATAGAGCTTTCTTCCTCACTCTCTGATGCTAAATTTGAAGATGTCAAGGATTGCAAAACTGCAAAGAAGATGTGGGACAAACTAAAACTTGTACATGGAGGTGACACAAGTATTCTGAGAGCCAAGGCAGAAAGCCTTAGAGGAAAGTTTGATGATCTCAGAATGAAAGAAGGAGAAAACATCACACAGTACAACACAAGAATAAAAGTAGTCAATGCTATAAGAGGAGTTGGAGGTACACATGAAGACGAGACAGTGGTAAGTAAAATCTTAAGAACCTTATTGCATGTATATGCTATTAGAGTTTTTTCCATTCAAGAAATGAGAGAAGTAGAAAAAAATACAGTTACTCTTGATAGTTTAATTGGTAGACTAATTTCATTTGAGATGAATAGCTTTGACAATAGTGTCTTACCAAACTTAGATTCTGCATTTAAGTCTTCTATGAAAATAAGAAAATCAAGTAATAGACACTCATCTAGAAGAGACAATGAAAGTGAAAGTGAAGAAGAAGATCTAGATGAAATAGAAGCACTTATGGCTAGAAGAATGCAGAGAGAAAAAGGTAAATACAAAGGCAAGTTACCACTTGTATACTTTAATTGTAAAGAGATTGGACACTTTGCTGCAAGATGTCCTAACAGAAGAAAAGATGACATAAGTAATGATAGATCTTTTGAGAAGAAATCTGATAGAGGTGATAACAAAGATTACAGAGGTTACTGACAATCAGAAAGAAGAGATACCCAAGACTACAAGGATAAAGTCAAGAAGGCTAGCTACCTAGCTGCTTGCAAAGATGAAGATACTGACACCGAACCTGATGAAGACATCAAAATGGTATTTGTAGCTGTGAAGGATGATTCAGATGAATATGAAAGGTATGTAGAAACTACACTCATATATAAGGTTAGAATAGTGGCTTCACTCACCACATGACTGGTGACAAAAAATTTTTTAACACCTTTGAGTATTATAATAGTGGTACAGTAAGAATGGGTAATGATACACCTTGTCCAGTTGAAGGTAAAGGAACAATAATGTTGAATAACCTGATTAAATGTGAAAATTCTTATTGGGTAAAAGGATTGAATTATAATCTATTGAG